>JBBIGC010188369.1:0-14069 GCA_037576955.1 Lepidarchus adonis | reverse complement strand
GATTTAAAAACACCAAGTGTTTGAGCTTGCCTCACATGCAGTGGTAATTTGTTCCAAAGTTTTGGTGCGATTACTGCAAACGCTCTATCACCCCTTAGTTTCAGTTTTGCCTTCGGTTCAACAAGAAGCAACTGATCTGCTGATCTCAGTGATCTGGTGGGAACATAGGTGTGCAGTAGATCTGCTAAATAAGATGGGGCACAGCCATTGAGGCACTTATATACAAATAAAAGAATTTTAAAATGTACTCGAAAATGAACAGCAAGCCAGTGGAGTGAGGCTAAAACAGGTGTGATCTGTTCACGCATACTGGTGCCAGTTAAAAAATGAGCAGTGGCATTTTGTACCTGTAAATAATAATAAGGAACATTTATTTAAGGAACAAGAGATATTGCACTTGTGTTCAGGCTGGTAATGTGTGTATTGCACATTAAGGCTAGTGATGAAGCAGCAGGTAATATTGTAATATTGTTATGTTCTGTGTTGTGAGAGAGTTATTGTATGGATGAGTGACAGTGGGAGGAGTTAAAGACTCTGATGCTGTGGGGAGGAAGGATTTTCTGTGACGTTCAGTGGAGCATTTCAGACTGGTCAGTCTATTGCTAAATATGTTCCTCTGCCCCAACACTACACTGTGCAGCAGGTGATCAGCATGATCTGATCCACCACAATCTCCAGATTGTCCAGTTCTGCTCTTACAACGACGCCGGCGTTCCTGATTAGTTTGTTTAGTCTGTTCTTATTGGCTACTTTCAAACTGCTCCCCCAGCACAACTGATTGGTAGAACATCCGTAACATGGTGTTAGAGACCCTGAAGGACCTCAGTCTAGTATCTAGTTCTTAGTCTCTAGGCCTTAGTTTCTAGCTTTGGAGTTGGAGTTGTCTCTTAGTTTCGATTCAGAGTTTCTAGTCCTTAGTCCTTAGTCTTTAGGTTCCAGTATGTAGCAGAGGTCCTACTTCCTGTAATTAGGGCATTGTGGCTAAATCTGTGTTCATTCAGGTGCCCTCTTCTGTTTTGCTCACGGACTTGCTCACTGTCTTGTTTCGAGTCTTGTCTGGTTCTGTGCCCCGTGTTTTGGTTTCAGTAATGGTTTGGTTGGTCTTTGTCCTGTGTTTGTGTTTCTTGTTCTCTTGTGCCTCAGTCTGGTCTTTTTTCTGTTTTTGCATTTCTTGTGCTCTTGTGTCTTGTGTCTTAGTCTGTGCTTTGTCTTTTCTGGGTCTATGGTCCTGTGTTTTTTTGGTTGCTGCCCTGTTTGTTTTTGGTTGCCCTTGTTTGTTGGCATCGGTGGTCAGACACTTTAGAGGAGGGTTATGTCAGGAGTGCTGCCCTGTGTTTTCCATGTGCTTTTGTTTTGGGTTTGTGTTTTCTGTCATGTGTCTGATTTTGTCTGATCATTCACCAGGTGTCCCTCGTTTGCCTCAGCCTATATAATCCCCTGTGTCCTTATTCGGGTGTCGGTGAATGTATGTTGTGGCGGTAAATGTTCTTGTGCGTGTTCAGATTAAACTCAGTTATCTTTGCATTTGTTTCAGCCGACTCGCATTCTCACTCTAAACTTTTAATTCAGAAATTCAAATGGCTCATTTCATGTAAGACAGTTGTTCAAGTCAGTTTTGCCCATAATTTATAAATTGAATTAATAAAATAATTTTAAAAGGTTGTGGACATAAACACATAACTGACTGAATTAATATAGCTTATTGTGTAATATTTAAAATATATTATACACCCAAGGTCAAATAAATATCATTTAATATTCCTTATGTACTATGCAGAAATAAAAAATGCCATTCTGACCTGACTGCCTTCACAATAATTTTTTAATTTGTTTTGCATAGCCACAGAGTTCACAAGAGGGAGAGAGAGAGACCCCTGTTTCCATAATCTATAGAGGCATTCCCCAAATTCATTGCACCACAGACAGGGTTTATATAGCCACAAAGTTTAATGGACCAGTCCTTGGGTGGAGTTGGGGGTATCATAACCCAAATATTGATTAGGTCTATACATTTTCTATAGCTGTTTTTTTTAATAAGATTTCAGTGTTGACAGATCTAAGGTTGGTTACATTTTTATTTTAATGGCCATTCAATAAAAACAGCAGCTTACTCTGCCACTGAGTCAGTGGGAGTCCCAAGTTTGTTACCCAGCAACAAATTGGTCCTACACATGATGGGATAAAAGTGATACATAGAATACTCTTAGTTCTTTTGCTTTTGATGCCATCATTGTGGAAAATCCTGATTTGGAGATAATAAGATGTTGGACACAGAAGCAGCAATTTTTGCTGTTTGGTGGCTTTTATTATATTCAGCCTTAAGGCTCTAAAAGTTCTCATATTCTTTTAAAGCCAAAAAAAGGAATTAAAAAGTTGAAATTTTCTTGCCTGGACAACGACTATTTACCTGGGACATTAATTCCCGACACTGAGCCTTTTATCTCCTTACCCCTTCAAAAATGCTCTTCAGCAATGTGCAAATATGGGAAGCAAGACAACTCACAGAGACAGTAGTAAGTAATAAGTGCAGGGCATATATGTGTCTCAAATTATTCTTAAATATCATGCGATCTCTCAAGTATCAACATTTTTTCTTTTTCTTCCTAGTAGTGATTGTGCTGTTGCCTTTACTGGTCAATGAAACCAGTGGTTAGGACGCGCGGTCTAGAGAACTGAGCAGAAACAGTAATGAATATGATATGGTACAGTGAAGGACTGGCAGGATAGCAAAAGAGGTAGTATAGCAAACACAATGTATTTAGAGCACTACATATAAAACAAATCCAAAGTACTTGCAACAAAATCAAAGACATTGTTAACACTGCAGACAACCTGAATTAACCAAATCTAGTAAACAGAACATGAATGAAACCAAAGAAAAGGACGGAGCAAAATAAAACTACCCTAAAAGGTCTTGCCTGACTAACGAACAGAAAAAAAACACAAATAACCAATCACATAAGCTAATCCTCCCAGAAATACAGGGGATGGCATCTGCTCTCTAACCAAATTCACATACATTTACATTTGTTCATTTAGCATTTTTCCAAAGTGACTTCCAAGCCAAAGGAACAATTAAACATTTAGTTTGCACATGTGAGTGCAACAAAAATTCAAGACATTAGTCATTAAATACAGACAGCAAATGCTACAACATGAACTATAAGTGGTATATACTATCTGGGAGTGCTAAAAACAGTGCAGTACATTCCTCATCATCACATAGATGACAGAATTAACTTATGAGCTGAAATTAGGTGTGTTCACAATCTAACCTGTCTGCTGGTAACAGAAGCACTAGTTATGGGGCATCTCTAGCGTTAGCATTAGTTAGCATTATTAGCATTATTAGTAGCATCTGCCAGGCTTTTTTCAGAACTGTCAGGTCCGATGATGCAGATATTTATATTTTATATTTCACAACGTTTTGTTCATAACTTATTATTTTAGCCAATGTTTGGCATCTATTTCTTCTTTTGCTGCAAAGTTTTTTTTGTATGGCCATAATGTAAAGATGTTTTTAGCATTAATCAGCTAATATTTTGTTTCTGTATCTTTAAGACTGATATAATTAAATGAGCTCTGTTCTGTGTAGCTGTTCTATGTCGTATCTCATTCAAAAAGCAATGTCCGCAGCAGCACTCTTTATTACATAAGTGTTAAAGGGCAGAGTTGACAGCTATAGGTTGAAAACACATCACAAAATTAATACAAAAAGGACAAAATAATCAAATCATTAACATCTTTTTCCTTCATGTAGCCTTCTTATACATAATCCTTGAATCATTACATTTCAGAAATGTATTTAATTGGATGATGATTCTGTAGCATAGTCTGTAATATCTGAGTTTTCATGTAACTATGTATTTACAAACTCCTACAGAAAACAAACGGAGCAAATTGATGCAAATAGATGAGAAGCTGTGGAAATGCAGCTGTTATTATTATAATGACAGAAATTGGCCAGACAATTGCAAATATCTCTTTATCTAAAACATTGATGAGCATTAGGGTTACAACAATAGGAACATAAGTAAGGAGTGAAGACATCAGGACCATGAAAATGATCCTAAAAGCCTTTACTTTAGACCTCTGAAGAACTTTTCTGTTTTTTTTCCCCTCACTTGGGCCAGTCTGCTTCAAAGCCCTGAGCACCGTCAAACAGCTGAATAATTTTAAAGGAAATGTAACCATGTACTCTGCCAGAAATAAATAGTAAACGTGGTACGCCCAGCTCTGATCAAGTGGAACAGTCAACAATAGGGCATTGGTAACGATTAACATCCAGATGACAGCAGAACACATCAGCTTGTATCTCAGGTGTTTGTACTTCATGAAAATAATTGGATGAACCACAGCCATGTAACGCTCCATGCAGATACAGCACTGGAGCAATGGTCGACCTGCTACGAGAAACCCAGAAGAAAACTGAGCTGCATACATTAAATAACCAAAATGAAAACTGAGTAAATACAAAACAGACCCAAGGCAAAAGATCATCTCATTTAGCGCTAGATTGAAAAAGAAGATTTCATTTCGTATCCCCTGCTTGACAATGAGCCAAATGAAATAGAAATTGGCTGGGAGACCAAGTGCCATGTAACTGTGTAATTAAAGACTTGAAATAAGACACTTGTTGAGTTTGAGAAGCTGTTGGATTTGATTGAAGAGTCATTCATCTTCTGACACAGCGATTACACCTGCAGTGATATGTCTGTGAGAAACAGATGAAAAGAAACAGTAAGAAAACACAGTAGAAGTTGGTACTATTTGACAGTGGAAAGGGATGCTTGCAAATCTGAACCTTTAATGGATGCAACAAATAATCGAACCTCTGCATTCAGTATGTAAATGCAGGTTTACACTGACATTGTACCAGGGTATCATGAGCTTTGCAACATGCAAACCAGTGATGTGACTTTTAATGCATAGTACAGACCTAAATGTGTTTAATTAGAATCAACTTTTAGGACTTCAGGTCAGGTTTTAATACATGGAACAGTCAAACTCTATGAAAATATTATGAAAATATATAATCAGTCCTCAGTGTGACAGCTAAAATTCTTTTGTAGAGTCAGAGGATAAACAAATTATCAGTGACTAAATGGAGCTATAATATAATATAATATAATATAATATAATATAATATAATATAATATAATATAATATAATATAATATAATATAATTCGTCTACAATAACAATATTGCAACAGACCCTCACATTACCTAAGAATCTTTTTTGTAAACAGGAGTGTATATAATAATGCAGTATTAAATATTAGTGATTAGTGAAAAGTGTGAAGGAAACCTACACAAACATGGGGAGAACTTGCAATCTCCACACATGATCCACAGAGGATCAGACCAGGACCTTCTTTCTGTGAGGTGACAGCTCTAACCGTTGCACCACCAGGCCACACTCAAAACACTGGACTATATATTATATGTATTCTGTAATATTTAAATTGAAACTATACCACAGCTCAAAAATCAAATATGATTTATTAATTCTTGTGAAATATTGATATTAGAATTCAGTAAGGAATTAGTTAGGAATGCAGAAATATGACAAAAATTTTATTCTGACCTAACTGCAAAATAATTTGCTTGTGCCTGTGGGGAGAGAAAGAGAGAGAGACCCTTACAACCCTATTGCTATAGTCTATGGCAGCAGCCAACAACTTTTTCTGCATCACAGGCTGGTTTCATACAGACAATACTTTTCATGGGGTCGTCATGTGGGGTGAGGGGTATCACAACTTAAATATTAATTCAGTTTATACATTTAGTCCAGTTGCCTTTTCTACTTTTTACCTTCTGGTCAATGTGTACTTGGCAACATATTTAATTCTGATTTTAATTTTCATAACATTTTAGTTGAAGCATGTTTTTCTTGAATGAACATGAAATAAAAACAGCAACTCACCCGGTCACTGAATCAGCTGGAGTCCAAAAATCCAAAGGTAAGGTTGTATCTTTGTCCCGTGAGTATGAAGTGTTCAGAATTGTAGTAGTTCACACTGTCATAGTGACCTAAGCATTTACTGGGCGTATCTTCCCATGATCTACTGTACTTGCTTGTCAGGGTATGTTTCTCTGGCATTAGCAACATTACATTAGCATTAGTAGTCTTAAATCAAAATGGAATGAATTTGAACTGTAGGAAAGTGTCAGGATGACAAAAGTAGAAATACATTATATTATATTATTGGTTCATTTTTTCTTATAAATAAATGCCAGAATATAATGTTTATTTCTCATTTGATTTACCTTTTTATATTTTGTGACATTTTGGTGATGTACACGATTTAGCTCAGTACCTAAATCAACCTTTTTGACACCACAGACTAGTTTCATTTTGGGTAATTTTTATGGAGTCTTTGGGTCTACTGCCACAATTTATTCTGAAATATGTACAATTCTAAAGGTTTCACAGACTTTCAAGCGACATTGTACACTGCAGAACTAGGAAAAGGCTTTTTTTCAACAGTTGCACTAGGCTGTACAGAGACACATCTGCATTTTCTCTTTGTAATAATTAAGTCACAAGGTTTAAGTGAGTTCTCTGTTTAAGCTAATGACAGCAGGTCCACTTAGACATTCCTTAACCAATGCAATTGTCTTCTAATCAACAGAAGTCTCTATGACTGGGAGAGTGAAAGCAATACATAGCACAGTAATTTGGATTATATGGCTGCTTGTTCACCTGTCTTGTGATGTAAGGATGTCACACTCTGCAACAGAGTAAGTCAAACTTAACCAGATGTTTAAACCACATCCACACCCACAAAGAAATTCTCATTGACGTTTGGTCTTGGCTTCTAACAGAAAATATGCACTGTGGTTGATCAGGTGAATGTGGAGCTGCACATCTACCCTTTATGGTGTACATATCGGGTGGAGTTGAGAGAGAAAGAGGAGAAAATAAAATAAATTAATAAATAAATAAATAAATAAATAAATAAATAAATAAATAAGTCCAGTATATAACCTCTGTTGTATGTGATCTTCCACTACACTGCTCCCCGGGCGCTGTCGATAAACGCCTGCTGCTGCACGTGTGCCCGCGTGATGGGTTAAATGCAGAGGTCACATTTTGTTGTGGTGTATTTTGTGTGTGATTGAGTGTTCACAATGACAAATAGTCACTTTCACTTATTTACATGTTATACAAGCCCAGTGTGGGGTATAGCAAGACATTATTTTGCTGTTGGTTTTGTGGCTTCTATGATATTCAGCCTTGATTTTAATCCAGAAGGTCATCAGAGAGTTTGCAAACCTTCCTTTAACGCCACCATCATTTGGAATGTTAAAACGTTGATGTTTTTCTTGCAAGGACATGGACTATTCACATTTGCAAATGGGCTTTCTTCATTTTTAGCTGTCGAGAGGTATGGGATTAATTTAAATTTAAATTAATCAGCTATTGTTTTGTTACTATCTTAAAGACAGATATAGTAAAATAAGGTCTGTTCTAAACAACTGTACTATGTTGTGCCTTATTAAAAAAGCAGTGTACGCTGTAATACGGGCAGAGTTGACTGTTGTTGTTAGGCCCTGGAATCAGGATATGGAGCAAAGAGAAAAAACTACTCCGGATCCAGGAATAGAGATCCAGTTCAGGATGACCTGAGTACTGACTATTTAAAACAGGAAATGGAAAGGATCTGTGCAAAGTATTTGTTTTGTCTGTCATTCATACTGAGCGTTCCTCCCTAGTGTTTGTCTCCTGTTTTTTCTGGACTACTATTTGTTGGATTGTGAAATTGGATTTCAGATTGAAAACTGAGCTCTGTTGTAGATTTATACAGAGGTCCTCGACTTATGATGCATTCAACTTACAATGATTTGTGGTTACAATGCTACTCCCCCCTTTTTTATGGTGTGAAAGTGAAAGTAGATCAAATAAAACGCTCAGAAAAGGTCGAAACAGAGCCTCGAATGGGTGAGTATCGCTCTCTGGTGGACTGACAGAAAAATAGTACAAAAGTAAGGAGTGTAGACATCAAGATCATGAAAATTATCCTAAAAGCCTTTACTTTAGACCTTTAAAGAACTTATCTGTTATTTTTCCCCTCACTTGGGCCAGTCTGCTTAATTTCATAATTTCAGAGGAAATACAACCATGTACTCTCCCAGAAATAAATAGTAAATGTGGTACACCCAGCTCTGATCAAGTGGAACAACCAACAATAAGGCATTGGTAACGATTAACATCCAGATGACAGCAGAACACATGAAGTTTGTACTTCATGAAGATAATGGGATGAACCACAGCCATGTAACGCTCCATGCAGATACAACACTGGAACAATGGTCGACCTGCTACGAGAAACCCAGAAGAAAACCGAGCTGCATACATTAAATAAACAAAATGAAAACTGAGTTAATTCAAAACAGAGCCAAAGCAGACCAAGTGCCATGTTTGTGGTAATTGTGTAATTAAAGACTTGAAATAAGACACTTGTTGAGTTTGAGAAGCTGTTGGATTTGATTGAAGAGTCATTTATCTTGCCTATGTTGGTAAAGGATGGTTATGTCCTCAACCAATTTTAGGGTAGGTCAGCCACCTTTTGCTCAGCTGGCTTTCCTCTAAGCCTTTTGCACTTCACACACTTATGCAAATGTCTTCCAATCCATCGCTTGGTCCCTACAATCCACATACCATCTGAGCATATGTCTCCTTCCCTGAAGATTTGACCCTGGTGCTTGACTCTTTCTTGGTAACAGTTAATGAGTAAAGTGCCTTGGTAACTGCGACCAGGAATGATAAGGTTTTTTTTCTCCCTGTTGGGTGAGTTGAGTGATGAAGTCGCCCTCCAACTCTCAAGAGTTCATCAGCATCAAGCACAGGATCTAACTTCATTAATAGACTGTTATTAAGGGGTTCTTTCCTTGTTTCAGACAAGCCATTTCAGCCTGATACGTTTCTTATGATCTTATGATGACCTGTTTTGCCTTTGATACGTTATCGGCTGAGCAGGCTTTCAAACACATTGCATATTCGGTTTTGTAGCCCTAGTTCTGATGGACCCAATGACATGGATCAGAGTGGCTATTGCTCTGATGAAAGACTGACATGTTGAAAATCTTTCGAATGAAATGTGAGCCCAGGCTAGCATTAGTACTTTTTGTAAGGTGAGCTCTAACTTCTGTGTCAGACTCTGGGTCCATCAGGTCATAAGATGTTTCATCAGGAGCATTTTCCTTAAGTGGTAGAAACAGAAATTCAGTTGGTGATAGCAGCAGCACTGCAGGTACTGACCTGGTGACCACATCTGCCGGGTTCTGACTGGTAACTACATAATTCCACCTCCAGATGCATTACACTCTGTTACTAACATACACATAGAATCTGCAGGTAGCATTGTGAATGTAGCCTAGCACAACCTTGCTGTCTGTGTAAATCCTTATGTTGTCAAGGTTGACATTTTAGTTTTCTGCAAGTTCAACTGCAAAGACTGCAGCTCCTAGCTCGAGCCGTGAGACTGTATGAGTTGACATAGGAGCCAGCCTTGCCTTCCCCATAATAAACCCAATGTGGTTTATTCCATCGTCATCTAACAACTTCAGGCATGCTACTGCAGCAATAGCTTTACATACGCATCTGAAAAGACATGCATCTTTTCTGCATGCGTTGACAATGGACGTGATTGTGTAACAGTGAGGGATCTCAAAGCTTTCAAGAGTTTGTAGCGAATGTGATCCCCTCTGCTTCCCTTTCGAAGGGAAGAGGTTCATCCCAATCGACTGTGTTTTGGGTGAGCTCTCTTCGCAAGAACTTTCCTTGTACGAATATTGGTACAAATAAACTGTTAACATTAGCAAGCACACCTCTGCGTATAAATGGCCCCTTTTTACTGGCGACCTGGAAGGTAATTGTGTCATTACTCAGGTTCCAGTCCAAGGTTCTAGATTGTGCTGCAAGGAAGAAGGATCAATGTCCGAGTCAAGATCCTTCAAGCCCTTAGCACACTCAGTGGATGAAAATGCTCTCAGAGGATGAAAATGCCTGCATGACAGCTGGATGGTTAGATGAAGTGAAAGTGAAGTGAGATAAGATAAGATAATCCTTTATTGTCCCACAAGTGGGAAATTTTACATTGTTACAGCAGCAGGACAGCAAACAGAGTATTAAGAAAAACAATAAGTAAAACAGTTACTTTTTTAAAAAGTTAATGGTAAGATAAAGTAAGGCAAAAAATAAAATAAAATAATATACTAATACAAAAAATATAAAAAGTATTCACACATTAAATAAGGCAAATGTAAATGAAAGTGATCATCTGTCATTGTGAACACACAACAGCAGACAGTGCACCACAACGAAATGCACATAGATTAGATATCCCATCACATATCTAATCTAATCTAATCTAATCTATCTATCTATCAGCCCATCACTGCTGTGAAATAAGCTCACGCAAATGCAGGTGGATGCCCCACTGGAAGCTTGGATTACGCACTACTTAACAAATGGACCACATCATGTTGGGCTGAAGAACTGCCGTTCAGACAACATCCTGAGCAGCACTGGGGCACCGCAGGGGACTGTCCTATCCCCTTTCCTCTTCACCCTTTATACGTCTGACTTCAGATACAAGTCTCAGTCATGTCATCTGCAGAAATTTTCTGATGACTCTGCCATGAGCTGCATCAGGGATGGACTGGAGGTGGAATATAGGAGTGTGGTGGACAGCTTTCTTGAGTGGTGTAGGCTAAACCATTTACAACTTAACATCACAAAGACAAAGGAACTGATCATTGACTTTAGGAAGCAGGCTCCTCCTCCTACCCCTGTCACAATCAGAGGGGCTGCGGTGGAGGTAGTTGAGGACTATCAGCACCTGGGGATTCACATTGACTGTAAACTGGACTAGTCCAAGAACACCAACGCTGTCTTCAAGAAAGGTCTTTCAACATCTGTAGGAAAATGCTGACCATGTTCTATCACTCAGTGGTAGAGAGCTCTGTGTTCTTTGCAGGTGTGCTGGGGCAGTGGGGTGAAGACAGCTGATTCCAACAGGCTGAACAAGCTGATTAAAAGGACAGGTTCTGTCCTGGGTGTCAGACAGGAGAACCTAGTGGAGATGTCTGAGAGGAGAATGCTGAAAAAGCTTTGTATCATGGACAACCCCTTTTACCCCATGCATGCTTCAATGATGGGCCATCGGAGCACACGCAGCAAAAGACTCATCATCCCCAAATGCAGAACTGACCGCCACAGGAAATCCTTTCTATCTACGGCTATGAGACTGTACAACTCTTCCTCATAGGTGATTCTCTCAGGACTAATATAAATGTTATCTGTTTGGTGCAATATTACTATTTGACACACAATACTATGTCCCTTTCTACAATCACCTCACAACACTATGTCACTTTCTACACTCACCTACACTGTTGTTATTCAGTTTCTACTTATGTTATTATATTGTCTATATTTTATTTTATTCTATTTTCATTTATTCTATATTTTACCTTTATTTTATTTTATTCACCTGACAAGTACTATAATTCTTTGTATAGTGCTGTGTGTATACTATTCCTCTGTTTTTTCTGTTTCTTGCTGCAGTGAGCATGCCTAAGACGTAAGAATCTCTATAGCATTTTATAGCATTTTTATTGTTGGTTGATCCTTTTGACTTGGTCAATTTAAAAGTAGCTTGGAAACCAAAAAAGTGTGGCCACTCCTGGAATAAATGTTCCACTTTTGTACTTTTAATACTTAAGAATTTTTGGACGCAAGTACTTCAGTACTTTCACTTAAATAAAATTTGACTGTATGACTTTTACTTGTATTGGAGTAACATTTGACTAGTAGTATCTGTACTTTCACTTAAATGTTAGGTACTTTGTCTGCCTCCGGCAGCTTCAATGACGAAGGAGCACCAAGTTTAGACATTTGCTTGTCCTTTAATGAAGATACCGGACTTCCACATAGTCAAGTTGTAATCACAGATGTATTGGAAGTTTGAAAACATTAATAATATACAACATGTAAAATGTATACAATGTAAAATACACAAATATAAGCAGAAGCAATATCACTAGGCTTAGGGTGTTTTCACATATAGTCCTCTTTAAAGAACCCAACCTCAGTCTCCTGAAAGTGGTCCAAAAGAAAAGGGACTGGGTTCTTTTTATGTTCACATTGCAAGCTCATATGAAAGGGGATCTGGTTCTCTTTCTGGTCCACTTCAGCTTAGATAGGGCCTAAGTACTTTTTCTGTTCACACTATAGTTACACCAGAGTTCTCAGACCTGCACTGCATTGGATTATGGGTAGTTTTCATGTGGAATATGAAGCAGCTGCTATACTTGTGTTCATGTGTTATTTAGCCCACAGACACAGGAAAAACCAAAATAGAACACTCATATCTGAACACAAAAAATTACTTAAGACACAGCAAAGACTGTGGGGGCTTGTATGTGTGTATGTTTGTGAGAGAGAAACGATCTAGCTTTAACATAACTTGCATTCTTCAACATGATTGCAAACACTCCCAGCTTCTATTATATTGTTTAGGTTGGCACAGGCACTTCCACAAAGAATACTATCCAGATGTTCATAAAAGGGCCAAGTGTCTTTAATGCCTCCAGATTCTCTACGTCGTCTCATTTTGTCACATGTAGTAAGTACTTTTAACACTTTTTTTTTTTTTAACACTTGTGCAGTTTTTGTGAATCCTCTAGTTTTATTTGAGCTAATGCAAAACCATGTGATATGTCTAAGGCAAGACAAGAAGGCAAAAACAATCAAATCAAACCAGGTGCATTTTGTGTTCATAATGCAGGAATGAACTGAACGTGAGACCACCTCCCAAGAAGGTTAGTTTCAGATGGTTCTGAGTTCGTTTGGAGTGTTCACATATAGGGTGAAAATGCAGACTAATCGATCTAAGTTCATTTAAAGTGCTGAAAGGGACCAAGTGTGAACACACCCTTAGATCAACTAATACACTAAAAAACAAAGCTTCTCCAAGAATCACACACGCATATTGAACAAGATGGAAATTAGATTTAGCTCTAAAGATGGCTGTAATGATCATATGACTGTAAACATGTGACCCTTAACAACCAATGACCATTCAGCTGTCTTAAACGGCAGCACAGATAGAAAATGCTATATTAACAGAAATAGAAAAACATGTGATTATGCTTGTATGAGATTCATGTACCAAAAACAGTCATAGTTTTTTACATTAGAGTTTCTCAACATCAATTTAGAATTAATCAGCTATTTTATTACTGTATCTTTAAGACTCATATAGTTAAAAAATCTTTTGTGAATTGCTGTTCTATGTTGTACCTTATTTAAAAAGCAGTTTTGAATGCCAGTGTGGGGAGGCGTGGCTTCCCCTCGCTGGCCGACAGGCAGGTGCTACTCCCCCAGGGTGGTGGCCTAGTCTTCAGGTGGAGGGAGCAGAAAAGGAGTGGCAGGCTGCAGGAGTCATGAGCTGATATGTAGTGATGGGCACGGCCGTTCTTTTAGATGGACTAGAATCAGTTCACTAAAAAGATTGAAAAGATTGTGTGTAGGCAGGCGTGACCCACCTTCTGAGGGGGGGCACATATTGGGGTATTTGCATGTGTCAATGATCCAGAAAACCAAATGAGACAAAAATAACACAAAAAACAAGTCATTACTATTCATTATTTAAATGAAACATGCACCTGACAAGAGGAGGGACTTATCTCAGTTTTCTTTGTCTTTTATGTAGCCCTACATAATCCTTGAATCATTACATTTTAGACATCTATTCAATGAAGTAATGATTCTGTAAGATAGTCTGTATTATCTAAATATGTACATTTATTTACAAACTCTTACAGGAAGGAAAGGGGGCGAATTGGTGCATATAGATGAGAAGCTGTGGAATTGCAGCTGTTATTACTATAATCACAGAAATGGTCCAGGTATTATTAAATGTCTCTAAATCTAAAGTATTGATTAGCATTAGGGTTACAACAATGGGAACATAAGTAAGGAGTGAAGACATCAGGACCATAAAAATGATCCTAAAAGCCTTTACTTTAGACCTCTGAAGAACTTTTCTGTTTTTTT
>JBBIGC010188351.1:0-14069 GCA_037576955.1 Lepidarchus adonis | reverse complement strand
CCCCCCCCCCCCTCTCTCTCTCTCTCTCTCTCTCTCTCTCTCTCTCTCTCTCTCTCTCTCTCTCTCTCTCTGAAAGCCCAGCAGACAATCAGGAATCCATTAGGGGGTGGGCAGGTCTGAAGCAAGCCAATCAAAGTGCAGCTTTTACCGGACTCAGCCAGATCAGAACCTCAGGAGCTTTGAAAGAGAACGAGAAGCTGTTTTCTTTTCTTGCCAGCGGGACCCACACAGTGCACATGTGCTGTCAGTAAACACTGTGGGGTCTGTTCAGCGCCTGTGTGTTTTCTTCTGCCAACTTTCACCTCCTAACATTTGTCTTTCGCTGACATTTCTCTTGTGTCGCTCTCCTCACCTAAAGGTTCTTGTCCTCCCTCGGGTAATAACTTCTCTCTCGCTGCTTTCCCAGGTGTTGACACCTTTAGTGCCATCTCTGATTGACCACCTCAGTGATGCCACTCTGAACGATGCCCTCCTGACTGTGCTGGTGGGTGTGGCCCAGGCTAACCCAACCTCCCTCAGCCCCTTTCTTTACACGCTGAGGACTGTGGGTCAGCAGACTCCCGGACTGCTGGGACATGTGGCTAAGATCCATGGGGCAGTGGGACTGATCAATGAGGTGAGGACCCAAACAAGCTCTGTGTTCAATTCCAGAAAATTTGGAAATATTTTTATGGGATTGGGATTGACATGGTTGCTTTCAAGCAGTGATCCCATACAATATTTTTACAATATCAACCAAACCAAAAGTACTATGTACATAATCAATCACTAATTCATTATTAATTATATGATCTATTTGATCCTAAAAGAGCTAGAATATCGTAGCCAAAAAAGTCATTCTTCTCTAAACTTCAGGTGGATGGACAGATCACTGCTATGGTTAAACATTTGCCATTTACTGTTATAAATTATATAATATAAGTGATGAAGATAGATCTGGACTACTGGCACATCGGTCATGAACACATACTCTGCATTTACAATGCCATGTTTTTGTAGCGCATTCAAAATGAGGCCTGGTGTTGTATTGCAGAAATAACGACTTCCTGAGTAATGACGGTGTCTTGATTGCTACATATGTTTCTCTAAAATCCCAACATGTGCCTCAGTGTCAATGGTACCTTCACACATATGCAAGTCACTCATACTGTGGGCACTGTATGCACCATGCAAAATGTTGGCTTTGGTTCAATACAGTCTGGATCATCACTGGAACAGTCTTTGCTATGGAGAACATACCATGTATATATATATATTTTCTGAAATGTTGACTCGTCTGACCACAACACACTTTTCTACTATCTTTGATGACTGTGTTAAGTGAGCACATTTTTTTTATTATTCCAGAGTGCAAAGATGCGGCCATCACTAAATAATTAAATACCACTTACAATGCCAAAAGTAAATTAAACTAAATAGCAATACCTATAAATATACATAAATACATATAAATCTGTAGAGTCTATACACCAAACAAGGGACAATGGTATGTGCAAGAGATTGGACGTACTGTACCATATATGTAAGTTAAGTTATTAAGACAAGCCCGACAGATGCAGAATGATGATCAGCAATGTAGTCACTAGAGTTGAGTAGAAAAGTAAGTATTTACACATATTTATATTTGTTTTTGCATTTTTCATTGGGTCTGTCTTGCTGTTCCTTGTGACTATTCAGCACATACCATAATACTCAGTTGTCCTTCTTTTCTGCCCAGGCTTGCACACTTACATCTTTGGAAACCAGGGTTGAAAGAGAAAAAGGCTAGAATGTAAGACAGCACCCCATGTGCCACCTAATTACTATGTTCTTTAGATTCACAACATTTCTGCATAATTTAGCATTTAAAATGAAAAAGATACATTAGAAAGGATTGATTGATTGAGACTTAACGCCTTACTGATTGTCCTCCAGAAAACCTCCATGCTTAAGGGTGTTGACCTAAGCTTCAGCACTGCCTTACTAAACGTAACCTACTCATCCCTGAAATAGAATCCATTAAAAGAGCTGAAAGGGTAAAGGAAAGAGATGATGTGTCTATGTTAGCACTTTGGCCAAGTCCTGTAGATCTAATTAACACCCTACCTTTCTTTACTGCTCATTCTGGGTCTGTTTTTCCATCCTGAAGTGTTGGCATTGGACCCATTCTATTGTACAAGATCATATACTTAATGTTTCTATTTAAATTCTATCAGAAGACTAGAACAACAGAAAATATCAGATCAGTTCCAGCATTCTCTTTCCATGATGACGCATGGTCTTCAGAGGCATGATGCAGCCACACAGGCTTGAGACAAGTCAGCACTAACCCTGTTAAAGGGTTTGAATTGTTTATAGAGGCTCTGGCAGTGCCAGGCACATGGCAAACATGTGGATATTCTCAAATTTGCATTTTGTATCACTGGTGTTTGAAGATTTCCAGGCTCCAAGTTCTCCAAACTGAGGAGGTCTACACAAGGTCCACAATGGACGAGGTTTGTGTTTTCAAGATCGACATATGTTGTGAAGGTTGCATCAGTCATTTCTTCCCCTATAAATTATAATAGGGTCAAATTTGGGCTGCAGATTAACATTAAAGATCCCCTTCACACGTTTCATATGTTTCATAGCCATAACTCATTTAATGCCCTAGATGAATTCTTGGGAACCCCTTGTGCAATTACCAAGAACTTCCTAAGGAGACTCATGTTAACAAAAACTAATGTATTTCCAAGAAAAATGATCAAATCTTGATCACGCTATTAAATTTTGACAGTTTTTGAGTCTGGTGGTATAAAACATTAGCACATTGAAGTAATAATAGGAGCAAAGCTGAACTCAAACAAGGAATGTCCAATTAGAAAATGTCTAGTGACATCATGGATGGAACTTTTGTGGAATATCTGCAAACATGCATTTAATTTTACCCAAATTTTATTCATTTTGTAGCCAATCCCAGTTGACTACAGGGCAATGCATGGTTCAACCTATTCAGGAGTAACCATTTCTCTTGTGATAAATATCCAAAAACAAGACAGCATCCCCAGTTTAAGATAGATGAGTGTCAGCATACTATCCTAGTAGAGTGGTATCTAATAAAGAAGAGGTTCTTTTCTGAAGATCCTGAAGTACCTAGTACGTGGAAGGTGAAGTAAGTAGCTTGGACAATTGTTGGTTGGTAATTCTTCTCCTGTGTTGAGCTGAATGCTGTGAATCTCCAGTTACTGAAGACCAGAGAAGTCTGGTAGTATCCCATGGCATGTGAGAACGTTTTCCTCCCCCTCTAAATGTGCTACGTCTTTAAACATAGCTTAATGAGCCCTGAATCGTAAAAAACAATATGTGGGTTCTTCGAAATGACACAGCTAGTGCATTCCTGCCTCTACTTCCATGGGGAATGCAGACATGTCTTGCACAACTGGTAGTTTACTTCTGTTAGTCATCGTAGCAATCTTCTGTAGACCATAGCATGAACAACGAACCATAAATCAGTCGGTAGCTCTGGTCATTTTTGAGTAGAGAGTGGAGGAACCCAACATTGCAGGACATTGAAATTGTGAAACACTTTCTCTCTTAAGAAAGAGATTTATTTCCAGGAATTCCTGTGGTCTGATTTCTGGTCACTCTAGATCTTGAGTGAACCTTCTCCTCATGCTTGTAGTTTGTAGGCACTTTCCTGCCATCAAGCCTCAAAGGTAATTTCAATCTCTTCGTCGCCATTTCCTCTTGGACCAAGCTGAGAAAACAAACTGCCATCAAAGCTGCACATTCAGGAGCCAGGCTAACGTGTTAGGATTGGCCCTACAGCCAGGTGATGGACCAGCCCCAAAAACTGTGTTTCAACACCTCGTAATGAAGGTCAAAGAGATTTCTCCATTACGATGTTCTCCACAAAGCTAAAGAGAACTGTGGTTACAGTGTCTCCTTAAACGGTTCAATAGACCAATTAGATTGAGAGTCTTTCGCATCTATCATGCACTCTCATGCAAAACAACTGGATAGTGATCTTGTGGAGAGAATCTGATTGGGGAAATAGATGTGATGTCATGTAAAGCACTGCAGTAATGAGATTGGCCTGGCTCATGGGTTTTTGGTTCTATTTCCACACTTCCGTTTGACCGAGAACTGCCCAGTGTACACCACAGAAAATATGCAGCGACACTTTTTTTACGAAATTCACTGGAATTTATCAATTCCAAGCCGTATGATGTTGAATTTGTAGGCTGATGTCAATATTTTTCATGCACGTTTCTACTGAACCTGATATAAAAACATGAAAAAATGTGAGGATGTCTACCTGGAATAAAAAAATATAAAACTTCAATATGAATTATATGTATTTCTTATGTTTATTAGCTTAAAATGAGTTAAAAAGAAAAATTCTAAAATATTTTAGTGCAATATTCCAGCATCACCTAAACATTCCACTCTACCAGACTGTTATAAAGGCATCATCATCTATTGGTTTAAAAAGTCTAATCTAATCTACTTTTTTTCTGCTGATTTTGATATGATTCCAACAACATTGTCTGTTCTTAGTTTTGGCTCCTTGACATTAGTGACAATGGTAATATATAACAATAAAGTCATGGAAAGTGTAACTAAAAAATTTCCGATATACTAACGTGGGATTTGTAGGCTGATGGCATTCATGTGCGTATCTGCCAATATGAATATTAAACAATATCATTGTGCATCTGTAATCCATATAGAAACAAATTATAGTATTTTAACCATTGGGTACCAAACAGTTCAAGCCCATCTAGACATCTTTTTCTATTTTTAAGTTTAAAATCAGGTGATATTGATCATGTTTGTTAGTTTATGCACAACTGTATTATAGCTGCAGATGAATAACTAATTAATAATGGAAATAAAGTTAAAATGACCTTTCTCAGGTCATTTTGGACTATTTCTATTGGGCTGATTTTTAAATTTTTTTTTTAAATAATGTAAAGCAAAGCTGGTACGGGTTTTCAAATTACAGTTAAAAATGATTGCAACTTCAAAAGAGCTATTTTAGATGTTTTATTCATGTTTTTAAATAACCCAAAGTTATTAAATAATAAATATGTTGTAAATATCTATTTCGAATGACTTTTTCTCAAATTTCAAAAATTTTATTTGAACTCCTTGTAGACCACCTTGAGCTCGGTTCATTTTTGACTATTTATTTCTTTTTAACATTATTACTCATTCACCCATCCACAATGGACACGATCTCTATGCTCATGCTCATATGTTGAAAGATGGAATACCCAGGTCAGCAGCTGATATACAGACGAACATGATTGTACCTAAAAGTTCCCTTCCTTCCTCGACTCCATTTTCCCTCCATTCTGACTGAAATATTTGCTGGTGGTGAAAACTGTCTAATGAAGCCCAGTGGTGATTTCGAGTCTTAACCACAAATGATTTCTTGTTCTCAGGACAGACTTGTTTGCAGGCAAATTGTTTTTACGCGCCATTAGCTGAGCCAACACTGCAATGCCAAATTCAGACGGACAATGGGTTCCCTTCACTGGTGCCAGGTTGACATGTAACTGGCAGCAAGACGATCCTGGGTTTGATTCCCAGTTGGGACAGCGGGGGTCTTTCTGGGCTGAGAAAGTGTTGGTGTCCACTCTTCAATGGACTGTTCCGGGTGTTTCTCTGCCTTTTGCACTAAGAGCACTGCGATAGGCGCCAAGGATAATTCCCCAAGAAAATGGAAGGATGGATTTTACTTTTATATTGAATCTTAGATGGGAAATTATTAATATAGAGCCAGTATATGCACAGTTGTACCTGACTCTCCTCTCCTTTTGGTGTGGTACACTCTGAAAACAGATTTCTGGATTTGGTATTGTCAAAGCCCTTAGAAGCCCTTGATGGGGGTCATCCCCCTGCCCTCTCCACGGTGAAATCAAACAAGCAGAGGGACATCAAACAGACTTCTTGGATGAGCAGTGCCCATTTTCTGCCAGTTGCGTGTCAACCTGGCACACGTAAATGGAACCCATTGTCCGTCTGAATTTGGCATTGCAGTGTTGGCTCGGCTAATGGCGTGTAAAAACAATTTGCCTCTAAACAAGTCTGTCCTGAGAACAAGAAATCATTTGTGGTTCGAAATAACCACTGGGCTTCATAAGACACAATGTTCACCACTAAGCGATATTTCAGTCCGAATGGAGGGAAGATTAGGAAAATAGAGTGTTGAGCCATCTTTTGGGACAATTTATGGCATTATATTTTTCATTATATCATTATATTTTTTTCTTTGTTCAGAGGGAACTCCCCTTACAGAGATTTAATGGACATGTCAATGATGCTTACACACCATGGCTCAGTTCACATTTCAGACTGGTCCAGCTCACACTCGTTTTACAGACATCCGTAGGTAAACATGGGCATGAGGTCATGTGTTTTCCTTCAGCTTCTCATTTCTCCCTCAGCCATCATGAAATACCCTAAAACGGGGACTTCGGGGCAGTTAGTGGAGAACCTGTTAGTGCCGCCCAGCAACATGTTCAATCCTTCTAAAGTCCCAGGAATCTCCTTTTCATCAGCGTCCATTATTCCCATTCCTCCACGAGAAAGTTTGTGGTCTAATGCTTTGATTCAGCTCATGGACATTACAGATAGCCTTGGTCTTAGGCCTCGACCTGTGAATAAACAATATATATGGCAAAATGCATCTGTTAAGCATTCTATTGTTTGCTGCTAAATAAAACATCAATTTTCATCAGTTTTTATTTAGTAAATGTCAGCCGTTCATTACGATGTGTGACCTCATAAAACATGAAAATCAAATATGAATAAATCAAAATATAATAATCAAATATCTGATAGCAGTATCCATAAGATTATGTGTACGTGAACCTTGCAGGACACCTGAAATAAAGTTGCATAAACATTTTATAAAGCCTGATTGTGTTTTATGGGGTAAAATGACATCATTGACCAAAATACCATTACTCATAACGCAGGTTTGTTGGAATAAGCCTGTGTAAATGTTTAAAGTGGGGCAAAAAAGTATTTGGCAGCCACTGATTCTGCAAGTTGTCCCACTTAAAAAGAGGAGAGAGTCTGTAATGTTCATCATAGGTGTGAGAGACAGAGTGTAAAAAATTCAGGAAATCACATGATTTTTAAAGAATTTATATGTATAATGGTGCAGAAAATAAGTATTTAGCTCCTACAAACAGCAAGAATCTGGCCCTCACACACCTGTTACTTCTTCTTTAAGAAGCTCTTCTATCCTTTGCTCGATACCTGTATTAATGGCACCTGTTTGAACTCGTTATCTGTATAAAAGACACCTGTCCACACCTTCAAACAGTCAGACTCCAACCTCCACCATGGCCAAGACCGGAGAGCTGTCTAACGACACCAGGACAAGATTGTCCAGGACTATCTCTTCAAGTGGGACAACTTGCGGAATTGATGGCTGCTAAATACTTTTTTGCCCCATTGTATGTTATGAAAGGCTTATGTAGATGCCATGAAGTTATAAGAATCAATTTACCAAATATTCAGGCCTTTACCCTGCCCGTTCACATTAAAGACATAAGGACTGTTTCACCCTGGGTCACTTCTTTCAATTTTTTAATTTACTTTATTTATTTATTTAACCAGGAAGGTCCCATTGAGATTTGAAACCTCATTTTCAAGGGAATCCTGGCCAAGATAGGCAGCAATTAATACAAAATAGTTTTTAAAATTTCACAGTTAAGATACAAAACAAAACCAGATAAAAAGAAAAAGAAAATTTACAGACAAACTATACACAACATGTGCAAGCAATGGAATTGGTCTTGTAAATTTTCAGTCTGGTTTTAAATGCATTTAAAGGTATCAGCTTGTCTATTTTCCAGTCTTTCTGCAACGTGTTCCGTGTATAAGGTGTATAGTGAACAAAAGCCCTTTTACCCTTTAAAGCCCTTTAATGAGGCACACTACACTACATCAGCTTATCAGAAAAAAATCTATATAATTGTAAAGGGAGTTTGAAAATGGGTCATGTTAACATGAATTATGACTATTATTATCTGAAAAGAGTTTGCTTGTGTGTTTTTTGCCTCAGTTGACACCCTTCGATTGTGCGACTGGGGCCTTTATTAGTCTGTTGGAATTCATGAAGGTCTGTCTTTCAGAGCCTGAATCGTAGTTGGCCCAAAACACATACAGCGAGAAATGCTGTTTGCCAGCCCTTGGAATCTTAAAGTCTGATGCTTGATTAACATTGTATTATTCCGGTTCAGTCTGCCCACCCGTTGTGAAGCACCAAGCCCATAAACTCTGTAAACATTCATCAAAAAGAAAATGCTGATGTGGTTTCAGTCCTTTGTACTACAATGCATTTTACAGTATTTCTGCCAGCTTGCCATTAAAGCTAACAAAACAAACATGGAAATACAACTAAAGGCACCTCCCAAGCCACAGGCTCAATGCTAGCAACGTTAGCGTGATTCACCCCCAAAATACTGCAATTGCCAAAAGAAACAAAGGACAGTTAGCATAATGCAAATGGGCCATGACGACTAGTCTTCTCTAGCATTCATTCAGGCTTTTTCTTTAAACTAGAACCAACTGAAGTGGGTCATCCAGACAAGCTCAAACATTATGGCTCCATCTCCTAACTGCCATTAAAACAGGGGGGTGTCGAGGCGGCGGCTTGATCTCTAGCCAGGAGTGAGCATTAGGGCAGTGTGCTTTGCTAAAACGTTTTTACTGTAAGAGCTTAATAGGCAGCTAACACCCACTCGTTACGGTCTGATTGCGTTGCTAATTATTCACCAACATGGCATCTTGGCCAGGACGTTAATATCGCAGGCTGTAGAATGGAATCATGAATAGCACATTCTGCTTGTGGCTGCAGAATTAGCATAGCAAGTAGTGCCGAAGCAGTTATCCAACATTTGAATACTGTCCAACCTAGAGGGTTAGGTTTAGCCTGAAGAGGGCAGCAATTCAACTGTAGACTCGTACATCAGAAACTGTTGTGTCAGAAAGCTCAAAAAGAAGTAAAGTCTGCGAGGATAAAGTAAAGTTAGCACCAAGATAGCAATAAACAGTCTTATCTGTCAGTAAACTGCAGTTTTCCCTCATCATAACTGTGAAAAATATATACTTAAACCAGTTTGAAAGGATGTTAATTGATGTCATGACTTTAAAGGTAATGTATCATTTTTTTAGTCCATATAGTCTTTGGAAGAGTCTGTTATAAATTCTTTGTTTTTGTGATGTCATAACTACATATTTGCACCACATTTGCACCACATAACATAATTCATGCAAAGACATCTAAACATTTAAGTCCATGAATTGAGTTATGTGTAATAAAGTGAAAAGATACAGGATAAAAAGTATTGAACACATAAAGATAACGAGATGCAAAATGGCATAGAAAGCCAGGAGATCACCCGAAATCTGTCAGTACTGAGAGAGAAACCCTGCCCCCTATCAGTACTAATTGATATCAGCTGCTTTAGTCCTGATTGATGGCCTATAAAGGCTTCTCATTACCCAGAAGGCACACAGGATAGACTTCATGATGGGTAAAATCCAGAAATGGAAAGAGCATCAGTTCACCATAAACCAGCCACGACCAGGTGCTCCACGTAAGATTTCTGTCTGAGGAGTCCAAAGAATAATCAGGAGCCAAGAACCACTTGGGCAGAACTTCAGGAAGACGTTGCCTCACATTGACATTTGGTGCAAATTTTGTGTCAATAGCCACTTAGAAATACCCTTACTGATAAAAACGCTGACATGTCAAATATTTATTCTCTTCGCTGTACCTGACTGTTCGCTTTTCAGTAGCCCTAAGGTAGATCATACTGATTACATGCAAGCTATTGTCGTGTAATTGCCAGTTTTGCATTGTAGCAATCTTCTTTTTCTCTAAAGTGTAGAAAGGCAACACCCACTGATGTTGCCATAGTTCCCTAAAAAAATATCTTTCAGGTTCTAAATTATTAATTTTTGTTCGGAATGCTAAATTAAAATATGGTGTGTAAACCAGAATAGAACCCCACTCTTTATTGGTGGAAAAGTGGTATCACTGGACATCAGTTTTACCTGGTCATACGACTGTAACAAAATGCTAAAGTTGCAAATGCAACACAATTTACTTCTGGTCCAAATCTGAGCAAATACAATCATTTTAAAATAAAAAAATAAATAAAAAAACTTTACAAATGACGCAATTCATTCTTTCAATCGTTGGCCTACTCGAGGCCTAAAATCAAGACAAATTCCCAATGTGTATTGACACGTATGACACATGCATTGTAAATGTAATTCAGATGCTGAATCATTTCTCTTTTATTTTTATTTTTATCTCTGAGTCTGTCTTCACTGTCACAGTGAGACAGATATCTTGAATCAAAGTGTGAAATGTAATATTTTGGATAACTACTAATCCTGCTAAAGCCTTATTAGTAAAATTGGCATACAACTCCAACGATTTTTATTCAAATGATTATGTTGAGTGTAGATACTGTGGAAAGGAGATTAGAGAGGCGTGTAGAATTCATCTTTATTGAATCAGCTCGGCTCTGCATGTTCTTGGCCCTGGTTTGTACAGACTCCGTTTTGTGGAGCCAAGCTAGTGTCGGATTTAAATACTCCCAGATGTTTAAATGCGGAGTCCATTCCCTAAATTCATAGAGGCACCAGCGCACTTACTCATGCCCTTAGTCACTTTATACTACGCGTGTGTATCCAGATTTGTGCAAAACACTTACTTACAACTCAACATTGCAGAATTCATACCCTCATTCTACTCCTGTGGTTTCTCTTCTATCTTTCTGATCCTGTTTTCTTAGCGATTGTTATGTGACAGGCTGCCAGATCATTTTCCCATTTTAATAGAAGGCGGTTATTTCCTATTAAATTAAAGTTCTATGACATCTTCTCTGGAAAACAGTGATTGGATTTCCAGTTGCCATGGCTAGATGTCAATAACTGAAAAGTGACTACGCTTGGAATCAGAAGATAGTCCAGATGACGCAAAGGCTGAAGATACCAGCAAACATCAGAACATGCAAATAATCACTCCCAACTAACTAAATTAACAATAATTTTAATAAAACTTCCAAAGTAGACAAGAGTGCTTTCTTTTTACTATGGGATCAGTTAATGGACCCCAGAAACGTGCCCTTGTTGATAGAAGTTGCATTAGAATATTTTAGACAATGGCCGCTGTCTAAAAATATAATCCCCAAACGTAGTCGGTCGGCAAAGACATGTTTGTTGCCTGAGGTTTGATTAATGCAGCAACTCTTTTTAGGTACAAAGAAATTGTACATGTTATTTGTCAGCTTTGCATAGTTCTACAATTTAATTCATACTGGTTTGATGAAGCTTTCCTACTTACTATTTGTATGTTTGTTCCTCAGGAGCAAGCACGCGAGGCTCTACTCTACCTCGTGTCTCTGTTAGCATGTATGGAACACAGTGTCCATCATACTCTGCTTCTGGAGATTCGCAGCCTGACTGACCAGTACACTAACATCCTCAGAGGAGGAGCCAAGGACATCTACCGCATGAGCAACAGCTTTAGTGCCATTGCCAGGCTTCTAGGACGCAGGCTAGAGGCTGATGGTACTGCAGTCAACAGGTAAACGCACATACACACACACACTGTTAAATACTTTCATTACAATAGAAGGAAAAATCATCAATAATAAGATTTTTATTTAGTGTAATTTTTATGGTTCTATCCACATATGGGCTGTTACATCCCAACAACAAATGCCAGACTTGCCTCTGGCCTTGAGATGTAAACAGATTGTTTGGGTACAAAGTTCCTTACGCATGTCCCTGTTAGCTTTTTGCTAACGTCACTCAAAGCTGCTGCTATGGCTAATCTTAGCTTTTGGGTGATATCTCATGCTACTGCACTATAATAGCTTGTCTATGGTTCACTTGGAGTGTCTGTCCTTCCAACGTGAGCTGAGAGAAGCTGCTGCTTAACATCTGAAGGAGTGTCTGGCTGGAGTCAAGGACAATGCATTCTCACTGGCAATCCATGTTTTTGGTGCAAGAGGAGGTTCTTTCCTCCAACAACACCCTAACAGTGCTAGTTATAACAGAAAAAAGTTCATGACATAAGAAAAATGACCACAAGGTCACAAATTAATTAAATACGCTCATATAAATATTCATAAGTCCCAAATTTTTGAGTTTGATGTATTTGTTCTCTGTGTTGATGTGATGTTAATTTGTTTGCAGTTACATTACCAGTCAAAAGTTTGGACACAATTTCCCCTTCAGTTGAATACGTGTTATCTACTTGTAGACTCTAAGCAGTAATGCAAGCAGTAGACTGACCCTCCAGCTGGTTTTCTTCTTTTCCATTCTTTGTTCTCTCTCTCTCTCTCTCTCTCTCTCTCTCTCTCTCTCTCTCTCTCTCTCTCTCTCTCTCTCATTTTCTCTGTTTATGGTCAGTCTGAGTTCTTTCTGATTTACTGAATGTTATTGTGTTTTATATTATGAACAATTAGTTTCATAATATGTTTTTATTACATTTGCCTCCTAGTTTTCTGATGAGTTGTTTTTGCTCCTCATTTAAAGGTCTTAAATGGTGTAAGCACTTTCAGTAATTCCATGTTATTTCTAACATTAAGAGTCTAATGAAAAGTGATAAAATAAAATATCCACACTCATACTTCAGCTTCCCCTAAATAGCCAGGACTGGAGCTTCTGGGCTTCAAATGAAGGAGTTTATGTTGAAAAAAGATCAAGTGGTTTGACTCTCTGAGGGTGGCATATAAAGATTTTCCAAGCCCGAATATTTTTGCGAGATTCTCTGGGGCCTCTGAAATGGACAAATATGCTTTGCTGAGTGGGAAACAGAAAAGAAAGGGCAAATAAAAAGAAAATGAATGATTTTCAGGTTACTTTACATCATACATGATTCCCTGTTTAAACCCACAACTCTCAGTTGTCCGTGGCCATAGGTTATGAATGTACTACACAGTAGAAATAAGATGAGATTAACCTTTATTGTCCCACAATTGGGAAATTTGCATTGTTACTGCAGAAAGAGCAGCAAGCAGAATACATTAAAAACATTACATTAAACAATACATAAAAAAGTTACCAGTAAGACAAGAAATAAATATGTACAATAAAGTGGAATAGTGCACAAAAATATTAAAACTATTATTATTATTATGACCCAGTATATGTGTGTGTAGATAATAGAGGATAATTATATTTAAATACACATTTCAAATGATCTTGCTGTGATATAAGACGTTTAATTTTTCCTGGATATAATCACATCAAGGGTTAAAGGTTCAGTAAAAATATTTGTGGCTAATTAGCTCAATATCACACAGAAAATATAAGAAATTCCATGGCAACCTCTAGAATTTTTTTAATTGGAGTGAAATATTTTTACCAAACGTTTTTCTCTTTTTTTGTTACATTTTTGTTTGGAGACACAACATCTTATCGCAACAGTTACAGGGTCAATAGCTGGTAAAAATTGAGTGCCCAGGGGATGAAGAGCTACTGTAACTTCTTAATGGCTCTCTTGTTAAAAGATGATGTAAATACTGTATATTAGGGGTGGGAATCACAGGGTATCTCACGATACTATATGATACACGATACATGGCCAACAATAATGATAATATTGCGATTTTGCAATAATCGATATATTGCACAATGACATAGCGATACAATACAGAAACACGGGGTAAATTATTAATATACATAACAGCAATTATTGTTACCTTTTCCATATTTGCTTTGCGACAACGGTCAGAAGCGCAGAGCAACGGCTACTTCAGTATTTCTGTTCCCCCTTGTCACTTGGCAAGTAGCGTTAGCATCGTGCTAACAACATAGTCGAATGACATACAACGTCATTCAGACTATGTTGTTAGCACGATGCTAACGCTACTTGTTCAGACTACTGTTCTGTCAGCACAGGCAGGATTTCTCTATATTGAATAAATGTATCTTCATGTACAACTAATTAAACTGCACATATATATGTACAAAACTTGTTTTCACTCCGGTGAGTCAAGTTGGTGGCGAATGTTTAGTTACTTAAACATCATTTATATTACAGTCATTTATATAAAAAATAG
>JBBIGC010188342.1:0-14070 GCA_037576955.1 Lepidarchus adonis | reverse complement strand
CCCCCCACCACCACCTTTACCTTTCAACTATGAAACTCTTCACTGTTCAGCCACAAATATGTAAAGTATTTTATTAAGCCACATGCAGAAGCTTTTGTCATTAGAATAACACCCCAAATGAGTGTTAGTCTGAGAAATTGTAACTAGAGTTGGGGTTAAGGGCTATGTTGGGGGTGTTTTAGCGCCAGAACTGTACAGTCTCCCCCATAACCCCCTTTTGTGGTACTGAAGTGGCTGTTTAAAGGGAAAATCGCCTTCATATCTCCGCTTATTCCCCCAGCATCGCTGGAGACAGAGGTGGCTTCATTAAGCCTGGTGGTAAGTTTTAATGAGAATTACAAGAGCATACACTAGATTTCAAACTATTCTTTTGTCTTCGTGCTTCCATTTTTTATGGATATTTAATATTACTGAGGGGAAATTTCATTTTTTGGTGGGGGAAAAAAGCCATACAATGGCACACACTGCCGGCTAGAATATTAAGGGTTTTCATGAATGTTTATCCATGGGTTCATATTAGGGTTGGCTTGGTTAAAAGCATTATTTGTTTAAAAGAAAAAAGAAAAAGGACTCCTTCAGTCAGCGTTTTTCAAATTTATTTAGGGTTTAATGATTAAAGATCATGCATCAAAATGCCAGTGTACATTTCATTTCAGTATGAAATTATGGTATGGAGTCCAGTTTGGGTCCCTGGTTTTCAGTGGTTTTGATCATTTTTGCTATTTGTGGCACACTTGCAAAAAAAAATAAAAATTAAAGGGTAGGTTCAAGTATACAGGGTATTTTTAAAAATAGATTGTATACAAATGCTTTTTCCCCATGGTAATAAAGCCACTTTATGGCATACAACACAATGGGATCTCTTTTCCTTATGTCTTTGAATGCTCATAGAAGCAAGTGTGCCAGAGAGATGGTTACCTGGGAAATCTTACCTGGAGTTGGTAGCACTTTGTCTGGTACTGTTGATATGAGGCATGCAGACTAACTTTTTCTCTTTCTTCCTTCCCGTGTTGGCCTCTTTGATCTTTTGATCATCAGGACCAGATGCAGAAATGGGTACGTTGTGTTTTTGCCATGCGTAATTGTATAGCGGTCGGTATTTTGTAAATAGTTAATGTAGTGTGTGTATGTGCTTTAGGAGGTCCAGAGGAGCAGGATGACTCTGAGAACAGCACCATTTACATCACTGGCCTGACTGAGAATGCTACGCTGGATGAAGTGGCTGACTTTTTCAAGCACAGTGGCATCATCAGGGTGGGTGCTTGGCTGATTTTCCATCAGACTGTTAATGCTTTGTTTCATTTACGTGTCTAACTTTACCTCATTCATGCTTGGTGCCTAAAGTAGTGATCTAAGCTTATGTTCAGCCTGCTTTTTTCCTTCTGTGCTTTAATGTTTATCTTTAATGGTTACTTATGTGTATAATATGTGTATAGTAATGGTGTTTACTGTTCAAAGCTGTAAAATAAGCTTCCATTACTTGTTAGAAGGGCTGCACGTGTAGGATATTAAATGTGTAAATTGTATGCTTTTGTAATGCCCTAATTGTATAAGTTTATGCCATTGGTACATGTTGCTTTTGGTCTATTGATTAGAAATTGCTGTGCAATTAGACTGTTGATTTACAATTGCCATTATGAATAGGTTTGGCTTTATGAATCTCCTGTGTTTAAATACATTCTCTCCATCTCCAGATAAACAAGCGCACTGGCCTTCCTGCTGTTAACATCTACACAGATAAAGAGAGCGGCAAGCCCAAGGGTGATGCCACCCTGTCTTACGAGGATCCTCCGTGTGCCAAAGCAGCAGTAGAGTGGTTCGATGGTGTGGCTTTTTTGGTCCTTTCCCTTTTACGTTCTTTAAGTTTATAGTCGAATTACATGCAATTGATAGATTTTTTTTGTTTGAATAAACTGACAACAACAATCTTTTTTTAATGGTTCCTAAAAATTTAAGCTGTGTTCATCCTTAAGGTTTCAAAACTTAGAGATTTTTTACAATGTATCGAAATTGTGACTACAGTTTTACTTTTTCTGAACAGGCAAAGAATTCCAGGGGAAGAAGCTGAAGGTATCGATGGCTCGTCGCAAGCCTATGATTGGGATGATGCGTGGGGGGATGCCCATGAGGGGAGACCGAGGAGGCATGATGGGACGAGGAGGTAAAATTGCTGTGGAATGTGCTCATCTAGGGTTTTTCCTGTATATAGGGTTGAAGGGGAATCCCACCAACTTTCAAGACATACGATTTTTAACACTTAGTTGTTTTTTTTAACTTGTATTCAATATGATTAACATAATTACAAACAATAAACACAGTTCTGAGATTGGGCCCGAGCTCTCAAATAAATATACATATTACAAGAAAGGTTTCCAGCAAAAACACAACCTTTCAAAAGACATGGGTGCCCTGGCCGATAAGACATTGTGCTGGTCTCCATATTTTTTCAAAACCGTAGGTCTTCAGCTGTAGTTGTGCTGTCAACTGTTCCATTGAATATAATTGTTGTATAATTGCCAGTAGGTTATCATTTTCCTTGCAGCCATTAGTAGGAGATGTAGCAAAGTTTTCTGATCGTGGGATCCGTGAATCCGTTAAAGGGTCCCAAGCTTTAAGCTTCACTTTAAGGAGTTTTTCTACGAGCCTCCCAATTTCAAAAAATGAAGCAACATCATGCCTGAAGTGTTTGATGTTTTACATGAAATGGTCATAAATGGTGCCGGTGACATTATTTGTGCTTAATGGTTTTTAAAGAAAATGCATGTTAAAATGTATAATTTGTACTAATACTAAACTATTTTTAACATTATACACGAAAACTAGCTTTACTGATTTTTGTAACTGGCAAACAGAATGACCACTTGCATTGAGGGCTGTGGCTCCTATCCCAACAAATGTTTCTCTCTAATGAACCATTTCACACTTTATACCTCTGAATTATCATAAATCTCATACTTGATGGGATTTATTTAAGATTGGAAATTAGATTGGTCTGGGTTTATTTGGTTAACCTACATTTACTATTGACTATTACTAGATGATGTGTATGCAGGACGGCGCTGTGAAAATGCGCTTTCTTTTATCTGCATGTCAGGGTTGCCGCAGTTAAACCATTTTTTGCTTTTTCCCCAGCTTTTCAAGTGCCAATCATCTAATATAGTGTTTTCTTAATTGCTAATCTTCACTGTTTTCCCTGTTTGGCCTACTGGTAATAGAGGTGAGCTTGTAACTGAAGGGTGCAATTCCCAGATCCAGCAGATGGCTAAAATGACTTTGAGCAAGGCATCTAACTTTCTACTGCTCCCCAGACCCTGCTATAGTGGCTGTCCACTGCTCCAGGTGTCTTCTCTCTGCCCCAGATGTGTAAAATGTGTAGCTCCACAAAACATTTTCAGCCGAAAAATGGCTGAAACATGACACACATCAAAATTGCAACCAGCATGCACCGGCACGAGCAAATGTATTTCAAAATATCAGACCGAGGCCCATGGATAGCTGTTTGCAAAGTATGTGATGATGACAATTCAATGTGTGATTCATCTGCAAAGACTTTCTCAATGTCATCAGAAGCAGGATTAACCCTTTAAAAAATGTGAGCAAATAAATGCACTTGTCATAGTGGTTTTCTACCTGCAGGGATGATGGGTCGTGGAGGAATGGGACGTGGAGGCGATCGTGGTGGATTTGTGCCACGTGGAGGGCCTAGGGGAATGGGCCGTGGTGGACCCACTGGAGGAAACATGCAGCAGCGGGCTGGTGACTGGCAGTGTCCTAATGCGTAAGGATCTTTACACCCCCACAAATACACATTCACTAGGTGTGGAGTAGATCCCACATTGTATACAATGTGCCAAAAAACATCATATAGTAGAATTACTTTTTACATTTTATTAAATGGCCAGAGTCTTATAGATGCAGGAAGTATGGCAAGGTATAAAAGTATATTAGCAAACAATGCTTTGTAAAATGATACCCTAGTACTGTTCATGCTGAATTTACTTTGCTTTCTGTTATTTTAGTGGCTGTGGCAACCAGAACTTTGCATGGCGAATGGAATGTAACCAGTGTAAAGCTCCCAAACCTGAGGGCTTTGGCCCACCCCCATTCCCACCAGGTAAAGGCATCATTGAGTGACTTTCTTTTGAGATTTTCATCAATCCAGCATGACTTGCTGTGATTGTAACACAACTGTGGGTCTACACTCACCTAGCTGGGATTTTCTGAACACACAGGTTTTTCATTTGAATCCTTGTAGGACCCTGTTCTAAGCTTTGCAACAGAATTTCAGTCTTTACTCTCAACAGTCATTACAGACTTTGGAAACACAAAGAGCGCAAAAGTTCCTAACACTCTTGCTGTTAAGGTGGTGAGCGTGGTCGAGGTGGTCCTGGTGGTATGCGTGGTGGTCGTGGCATGGATCGGGGAGGACCGGGAGGCCCTGGAGGACCAGGTGGTTTCCGTGGAGGGAGAGGAGGAGACCGTGGCGGCTTTAGAGGTGGACGGGGCATGGACCGAGGCGGTTTTGGTGGGAGGGGCCGGGGTGGCCCACCAATGGATGACATGGGACGAAGAGGGCGGGGAATGGGCCCACCTGGCAAAATGGATATGAAGTGAGTACAAATGCAAACCCTGCAGCTGTTCTCTCAAGCAGTCTTTTATTATAAAGGGCAAAATCAGAAGTGCTGCATTTTTACACAGTTTGGGCTGTACACTAGTTTTTGTGCTGATATGCAGTTGACTCTCCTATCTAAGAATTTGTGATTTTAAGGTCTTAGTCTTAAACATTCAACCTTTGTGCACTAGGTCTTAAGGTTATATTTGGGTCTTAAACGTCAACATTGAGTTTAAACGCTACTTGGTTTTCTGATTGCACAGTGTATATTTCAAGTTCTTTTTTGTTCTGTCTAAAACACTGATGTCTCTTCGCTCTTCTTAGTGCAGAAATGAGATGCATGTGAATGTCAGTAATTCTAGGACTCCAGTTGTCTTTTATCCATTCTCCTTTTTTCCTCGTGTGGACGTGAAATTGGTATTACATTTTAATTCATAATGCTAAAAAAACCTCTTAGATTTAACTTGCTAAAACCTGCAGAAGCCCTTTTTAGAGATTGCCCTAATTCCAGCTATATGTGTGCCAGTATTTGGTGAATATATAAATATTTCTCACTGTTACTGTGGGCATTGTACAGCTGCTTGTTCTGAACTCTGTGCTACCTAGAGCACTGTCTTCCACATTTGGGTTTTTCTGTTCCCAACACTGCCAATTTCTTTACTAACCCCATACTGACACATGGTGGGTGTAGTAAAATAGGGAAAGCACTAGAACAGGGGTCGGCAACCGGCGGCTCCGGAACCGCATGCGGCTCTTCAGCCACCTTGCTGTGGCTCTGTTTGGCCTTCACAAAAACACCTGTTATTTATTAATTAAACTTTTAATTATATATTTTATTTTTGCTTATTTTGTTATCTTGGAGTTTCAGGTGATACTCTAACATTGTGTAATTATGTAACTTTATTAGCAGTAAATAAAGTGAAATGCGAAATGCGCCAAAATTTACAGTAACGCCTTCTAACACGCTCTGGTCGCTATGGTAACACACACACGTTCCTTTCAAAATAGGTTTTCAGTGCTGTTGTGATGATCTCAGGGTTTTCTGTTTTTTCATTACTTTTATACAGAACAGCAGCAAAGCTGAGTCTCAAACATACTTAATGCTACGGATTGAGATCTTTTTTCTTTTTTGGTGGTTGGGGACTCTGAATTAAAACATGCGTCACACATGACAGACTTCTTTACCTTCACTGCAACTACGCTGCTGATCTGTGTCTGATATGTGGTGAGAAATGAGCAACAATGTTAAAAGACAATTTTAAAACAAGCACTAAGCAATTTCTGAAAAGTACCAACTAAAGATGGAGTAACAGTGATTATAATGAAGCAAGCACTTTCGAGACTGAACTCCAGCTGCTAGTTTTGTGGCTCATGAGATCGTAAGGAGGGGAAGTGGTTCACAGACAGAGAAATACATTAAAGAATCGTTCATTAAAATATCAGAGCATCTATTCTCCAAATTCAAAAACAGGACTTATTCCAAAAATGTAAAAAATGCCTCTTTCTGCAAAAACCATCAAGGACAGCACCATTAAAATGGCGACAAACAAAAGGTAAAGCCTTATGTTTACCTTTTTAAAACTGCTAAGCTTCAACTATGTTTTTTATATTAAAGTGGGCTACGTTTTAATTTAATTTTACACAAATACAGGAAGGCCTACACATGCACACTGCACTTCTGTTTGACTCAATTAGTTGTTGTAACGGGTGAAATAAAGTTTATACGCTGTGTAATGTTTTGCTGCTCCAGACAATCTAACTTTAATTGAAGATGAGGCAAAATGGCTCTTTTGATAGTAAAGGTTGCCGACCCCTGGTCTAGGGAAACTCACCAAGTCAGAATTGTTCACTGGTGGTGAAGGGAACCAGACGTCTAGTTGCTCTAAAAGCTCCCTCACACATGAAATGATTATGAAGATACTGCTTCATGCCTAAAACATTGTTGAAATAGAGGTTGGCGACGCCTTGCTCCTAAAAGTGAACCAGTTCATGGTGAAGGGCGTTGTGAGCCATAATGGGCCCAAATAAATGTATTCTATTTTCCTATCAATGTTTTATATAAACACTAAAGACACATGGAGCTTTATTAGTGTTGTAGATGTGACCCTGGTTCCACCACTGTACAATTGTTTTCTACAATAAACCATTTTACATCAGAACACTAAATTACTTTGTTTAACATTGAATTATGTGGAAATTCTGAGGAACCTTTACAGCTTTGGGTGCACGCTCTTATCCAGAGCATTGTACATGGGTGAGAAACTGAAGATTCTCCTTTAAGGACTTGGGTTTAACGCATGGTACTACAAAATGCATTCAAGTGCAAAAAGTAACACAATGTGTTGTCATTTACCACAGTTTGTAAAAAAACACACACCCTTACTCCTACGGTCGTATGTGATGGAGAAGCACAGGAAGCGTGGTTAGACAGGCAGGTTGTGGGGTGGCAGAGAAAGGGAGAGAAAGAAAGAAAGAAAGAAAGAAAGGAGTACATGTGCACAGAAACATTCCAGCACGCTTACCCAACAGCTTCCGGTTACACACACGCCACAGGATGCTGGATTTAGTTCCAGCTCCAGGTTTTATTGGAGTCAGAAACTCAGTGTATCGTCCAAATCCAGCACTTGACTTTTTTGACGCTGCTTTTGCCAGTAAATGTGCTCACACTGTCACACTTAGTTGAGCACAGATGCACCATGGCTTTTCATCATATGCCGAGCTGTGTTTAATCTGGAACGAGACACCTGGGGGGTATTTCAAAAACCAGGTCCGTCTCAAGAAGAAGTTTCTTGTGGACTTTTTAGTTGTGGTCCAAACCTCCTGATTGAAAATCGTTTTTTTTCTTACTATTCTTCTGCTGCATTCCTAACCTGCTTCAGGGCAGATATTCCGGATCATTAACAGGTCTCGAAGTGATCAGAAACAGCCTTCTGACGGAGGTGGATTTCTCTGTCGCTTTTCAGCAGAGGAAACAAAATATACTCCATATTTCCTCTAGAAAATAAAGCAGCTGTATTGTACTTAGCACTTATACACACACAAGCTGAGGTGTGCTGCTTTTTCTTATTATAGGTGCATTATACAGTGAAAAAGAGCTTATATTTGGTGTGATTGTCAGAAAGGTCTGTGTTGTGCACACGCTCACAGCCTGAGTATCTAAACCTAGCTCAAATATGGATTCATTTCATTACTATAATAATGTAATTTATGTCAAATATGACGACTGCTCCAGTTTTGGGGCAATTCAGCAGTGCACAATGCTAGTTGGTGTAGTATAAACTTCCATCGCTTGTTGGCTTCATTGGACGTCCAGTTCCAGGCCTGAAACTATAGAAGCAAACTTGTCTCGGCTGCTGATTTAATTTGATACAAGTGGAACGAGAGGCCGTGTGTTAGTGATTTACACCGTGATCACGGGTGAGGGTTTTCTTAAGCTGATAAATAAATCTTTTCTAAAACACAAAATATTATAAAGTACATCTTTCAATACTATACATCTTTCAATAAATAACTTTCTAAAATAAATAACGCTAGTGTACACATACGTAGTATTTTTCAGCTTCTTAGAACATTTCTCAGCCAATCAGATTTTAGAGCTGAAATAATCTAAACTAAATAGTGTTGCATGAAAAAAGTATGCTTCTAAACCGCAGCAAAAACCTGAACACAAGCTCATTGCAAGCTTCCGTTTTAAAGCAGCGATTGAAAATTATTGGCAAAGGAACATTTCTGGGCCTTCCTGATCCCTCCTGTCTTTCTCTGGCTCTGCAGCTCACCTCTCCTCATCTTCTCAGCTTGTGTAGTGTCTCTGAGACCTTCTTGGATCTACAAGTAAAGATTGGTGCTTTAAAATGAGAGTTTAGGGGGAAATGAAGTGTCGAAAGCTTTCTTCTCTTTGTCTAAATGTAGTGGATCAGTTGCGTGTTCTAGCCCAAGTGCTGTGACTAGAGACTAGGGATGCACAACCATGTTGGAATCACACTGGTGTCAGCTGATGTTTGCTAGTCTAACTGATATTTAATAATGCATAATTTTTAGAGATTATGGTTGGTTTTTTTTGGCCTGATTTGTAAAGGTCTTGAATTATAATATACCAGGGATGTTCTGCAACAGAGCTGGAGCTGGAGCAGTGAGGGAGAGAGAGATGGAGCAGTGAGGGAGGGAGAGAGAGATGGAGCAGTGAGGGAGGGAGAGAGAGATGGAGCAGTGAGAGCTGGAGCAGAGCAGTGAAGGAGAGAGAGAGCTGGAGCAGAGCAGTGAAGGAGAGAGGGAGTTGGAGCAGAGCAGTGAAGGGGAGAGAGAGCTGGAGCAGAGCAGTGAAGGAGAGAGAGCTGGAGCAGAGCAGTGAAGGAGAGAGAGCTGGAGCAGAGCAGTGAAGGAGAGGGAGCTGGAGCAGAGCAGTGAAGGAGAGGGAGCTGGAGCAGAGCAGTGAAGGAGAGGGAGCTGTGAGCAGAGCAGTGAAGGAGAGAGAGAGCAGAGCAGTGAAGGAGAGAGAGAGCTGGAGCAGTGAAGGAGAGGGAGCTGAAGCAGAGCAGTGAAGGAGAGGGAGCAGAGCAGTGAAGGAGAGAGAGGGAGCAGAGCAGTGAAGGAGAGAGGGAGCAGAGCAGTGAAGGAGAGAGGGAGCAGGAGCAGAGCAGTGAAGGAGAGGGAGCTGGAGCAGAGCAGTGAAGGAGAGGGAGGTGAATGGTACCCAGAATGGTAGAGTACCTACGTACATGGGTGAGAACAGTACATGGTGGTAATTCAGTGGATGAGCAAGGCACTATATGTTCTATTTTGCTAAGAAAGATATGATGATTGGAGGAAAAACATAATATATTATAAATGATCCCTAGAATAATTAAAGCTAATATCAATACTGACCGAGTGCAAAATGGTTTGTCGAACACCAATTTCTCTGAACATTCCTCTGAACAAACTTCCTCCATCAGTTACAGCACAAACCTCTTTAGAAAAGGAACTTTGTCTCTTCAAACTTCACTGACTAAAAGATTTCACGAGTTTAGTTTATGTTAACATGTTCTCTAGACCATTTTTGCTGTAAATTGTAGTCAAATATCAAATACATATAAAAAAGATTGCATTCAAGATGTCACCATTTAATGGATGTGTCTGTAGGGGATTGTTAGCATTTTTAATTTTCAGTTGATAAATTGTAAACAACAGGTGTTGGCTCATCATATTAATTAACAATTTGTTTAATAGATTTTTATTTTTTTCATAATGAGTCAATTTCAACTTTAAATAAATAAATCAATAAATCAATACACGATTTTCATGTTATATAAATGCAGCAAATGTTCAATATACAGTTGTGCTCATAAGTTTGACAGAATTGACCATTTTTTGGCAATTTCTCAGAGAATATGAATGATAACACAAAAACCTTTCTTGTCAGTTGTCAGACTCTTCATCTTTCAAGAGGTGCAGCACTGAGGTTTTTTTATTCTAAATTATGGAGAAAACAAAGGAATTGCAGTAATGTAGTTGAACTCTATAAAACAAGAAGGGGATATAAGAAAATATCAAAGTAATTGAAAATGCCAATCAGCCGTGTTAATTAAGAAGTGGAAAATTAGGGGTTCTGTTTAAACCAAACCACGGTCAGGTAGAGCAACTACAATTTCAGTCACAACTGCCAGGAAAATTGTTCAGGATGCAAAGAAAAACCCACAAATAACTTCAGGTGAAATACAGGAATCTCTGAAAAATGTGGTGTGGTTGTTTCAAGATGCATAATAAGTAGGCAATTGAAGAAACATGGGCTGCATGGTTCAGTTGTCAGAAGAAACTATTCCTACGCGAATGCCACAGAGTTTCCCACTTATGTCTCTGTGCTGTTTGACACATTATAACTTGAACCTTCTGGCACAGTGATTTGGATGATGAGACTAAAATTTAACTTTAGGGCCACAACCATAAACGCTGGTGGTGGATCGCTGATGTTTTGGGGACGTATGAGCTACATTTGGTCACAATTGATGGCAAGATGAATGCATGTTTACCAAAAATACTGGAGGAAGATTTGCACTCATCAGCCCAGAAATTGCGGATGGCATGTACTTGGACATTTCAACATGACAATGATCTAAAACACAAGGACAAGTCGACCTGTCATTGGCTACTTTTTGCCTCAGGGAGTATAGATAATTTTATAATATTGCAGTCTTTTACAGCGTTGCAGTATTAAATATAAATTCATGCCCAGCCCAATGCAATTAAGCTTAAAGGGTTATTGAAACTCATAGATTATTTCATAAATGGTACACACACACACACACACACACACACACACACACACACACACACAGGTCATCAGTTTGTCATAGGCACATTTACACTGAATTGCGCTACCTTTCTGTAAGAAGCTGTGACGCTCATGTTTGGACAGGACCTCTTTGTTCTAGCTCTGACACACACACACCTGCACACACACACACACGCACACATGAACACCAACGGTTGTACACGCTTCAAGATGATGTGCTTCTATCCTGGGATGGGTTGTGAAAGACCGGCTGTGTGAGCAAGCTAAGGTCTGTGCCAGACAACTGTTAACACCTTCCCCCTCACTGACCAGAGAGGAGAACACACACACACACACACACACACACATGCACCATTATACGCTACACACAGAATCTCCACACTGCAGTCTCTCAACCTTTTTGAAACCGAAAGCTACTTCACGGTTACTGAGTCATACAAAGGGCTACCAGTTTGATACACTTCTCAAATAACAAATTTGCTCAGTTTACCTTTAGTTATATATTATTACTGTAAATCTTCTAATAGTAGCCTCTGCATTTATTTAAAAAAATTATTGGTACAGCTCGGCGTTTAATAGCCACAGGCATTTGTTGTATTATTCTCCTCACACACGAAATGGTGATTGTATTTACTGCCACGAAATGTGATGCAGCTTCTTCATTTATTTTGACAGAAGATAAAACATCACGACTAAAATCATCCCTCTGTCTGTTCGGTGGTGATACTTGTCTGTGATTGGCTGTTATTGTGGGAGTGGTTTAGCACCGAATGCAGCGATAAGTTTAAACAGAGCCGCTAAATATCCGTCAATGACCCTCAGATATTGCGACAGAAATGAGTTATGCACGTTACACTCATATAACTGTCTTTAGAAATCAGAGGTTTGTTTTAAGCCGTTTCATACCTTTTTAGGGAATAAATTGTGTTAAAACACGGAGGTAGAAAGTAAAAGCTCGGTTACTATTGGAGACCGGCGTCTATTTTTTGTGACATCTCTTTAACCCTGGTGTTTATTGGAAACGGGCATCAATTAGAGACGGGCTTTTATTAGAAGATTTGCGGTATTAATTATTAACAACACTCCTCTATGTGAAGACACTGATCCCGTTTATGAATTTATCTTAACAAGGTGGGAAGCAGATAATATCAATATTCTACAATTTATTTTATCTCATCAATTGTTTACATTTTCAAATGATCACTTCTGCAACATTTTTGTGACCTGTATTGAAGTGTCTCCACATTGTACAGGTTTCATTCACAGTAGTAATAAAGAACTCTTCCTCCTATTCACTGTGAAAATGATAAATTTTCTTAATTTTTTTTATTTATTCCGCTTCTTACCTTCAACGCACCAGCGAGTTTACTCTCCACCAACGTTTTCTCATGTGTTCAACATGGCACCTCATGGTAAAGAACTCTGATTATCTAAAAAATTGTTGCTCTACATGAAGATGCCCTAGGCTGTTAGATTACCAACAATCTGAAACTGAGCTGCAGTACATTGGTCAAGACCATACAGCTGCTTAACAGGACAGGTTCTTCTCAGAACAGGCCTCATGTGCTCAACATCATATCCAGAGGTTGTCTTTTGAAAATGGACGTATGAGAGCTGCCAGCTTTGCTGCATAGGTTGAAGGGGTGGGAGTGGGGGGTCTGTCAGTGCTCAGACCATACGCCGCACACAGCATCAGATTGGTCTGCATGGCTGTCCTCCCACAAGCAAGCCTCTTCTAAAGATGAAGCACAAGAAAGCCCACAAAGGCAAGCAGACTAAGGACATGGATTACTGGAACCATGTCCTGTGGTCTAATGAGACCAAGATAAACTTATTTGGTTCAAACAATGTCAAGTGTGTGTGGTAGCTACCAGGTGAGGAGTACAAAGACAAGTGTGCCTTGCCAACAGTCAAGCATGGTGGTGGTAGTGTCATGGTTTGGGGCTGCATGAGTGATTCATTACTGGGGAGCTACAGTTTATTGAGGGAACCATGAATGCCAATATGTACTAAGACATACTGAAGCCGAGCATGATTCCCTCCCTTGGAACTTAACCAACATAATGACCCCAAACACACCTCCAAGACTGGCCTAGCATGTCTCCAGACCCAAACCCTATTGAGCAATGGAAGGTGGAGGAGAGCAAAGTCTCCAACAGTGGCAACCTGTGAAGCTGTAGTAAACTCCATGCCCAAGAGTTAAGGCAGTGTTGGAAAATGATGATGAAAATAATGGTGGCATATTAAAATATTCACACTTTGGCCACAATTTTGACACTTGGGGGTGGGGGGGGGGGGGTGTACTCACTTTTGTTGTTAGTAGTTTAGACATTAATGGCTGTGTTGAGTTATTTTAAGGGAACAGCAAATTTAAACTGTTGAACAAGCTGTACACTAACTACTTTAGATTCTATCAAAGTGTCATATCTTCAGTGTTGTCACAAAAAACCACACCAATCTTGATGAGGGTTTAACAGTGTTTGTCAGATATCCAGTGAAGCTGTACACCCTTCAAATTTGTAAAAATATTTTATTGCATCTTTTCATGGGACATTTCCTTCTCTTTAGGATGTTCTAATCCCTACGGCCAAATATTGCTGTTAGTTTGAGAAGGTGTTGAAAAAGTGGTTATGAATCTTTGTGTCCTTGCATTGTGTAACACATGACTTTGACTTTCTGTCCTGTTTAGTTGACATTCGGGAGATTAAGGAGATCCGGTCGGGTCAGAAATCTCGAGACTTTGAGCGCTATGTGGAAGATTCAGCGGCCAGACCGGACCAGGCCCACTGCTTTGTCATCCTGTACGGCACAGAATTTCGCCTCAAATCCCTCAGTTTAGCAGGTAGGCATGGTTATTTGGAGAAACCAGCTATAATTTGCACTGTGTCAAAATTTCACGACGAATGGTCTAATACCAATAATCCAAAACATCTTCAATATTTCTGAATAAAATCTTGTTCCATTGAAATGTAATAATGCAAGGTGTTTTTTGGAAATACACTGCAATTAAAGTTCTCTGTGGCTACAACAGATTTCCATTGCTTTGTGCTCCTGTTGAACCTCAACACTTTTGACTGACCAGAATTGAGACTTTGTTTGAAACTGATTAATGAATTTAGTTCTGTTTGTGTTTTCTTGTAACACTATTTACTAGTTAGAATTAAGATTTTGTTTTATATTTATTGTATTA
>JBBIGC010188332.1:0-14071 GCA_037576955.1 Lepidarchus adonis | reverse complement strand
AAAATATATAATATAATATAATATAATATAATATAATATAATATAATATAATATAAGATAATATAATATAATATAATATAATATAATATAATATAATATAATATAAAATTATATTACATTATATTATATTATAACACCTATTCATCATAACACTAAAGGTAAAAAAACCCATTAATCAACATGAATAAATCACAACACCCATATTAACTAAGGCGTCTTTGTGTTGTGTTATGAAATACTCCATCTGAGAAGCTTTTGACACAGCATGCAATCACACATACAGTTTAACAACACTTTTCAGCTTCATCAGACAAGGCCTTTTTCTTAACCAAGGCTGAATATATGAAAGGCACATCACTAAGGTCTGATCTCTTTGCCAGGGAGAGCGTAAACTCCTGCCTTCCTGCTCCACCGTCATAACTTCACCTTCACCTTGGCTGACTGCACTTTACAAATGGGCCCTCCATCCAGGAACACACCCTGCAGGCTGTAAATAATAATCATGATCTTTCAAATGGGCCTAACAAGATGAATCTGGTGGCAGTGAAAGCGCTTGGCGATGGGTGAAGGGGGTCGCTAGGTAATCAGTGAGTGCAGAAAGACGGAGAATGTTGTTGAGAGTGAGGAGATGAAAAGAAGAGCGACGGACAAGAGAGGAATTAAATGAAGGGTAAGACATGTCTTTCTGGCCCCTTGATCTCAGGTTTTATTCTCTCTGGAGACTTTAATCCTTTAATGAGTGTACTGACCTGTTTATGGGCCTGCAAGGCTGACAGCAAAAAGGTTATGGCACTGTTTTAGAGGCATTATTGAACCATCCACATTACATCTCATAAAGGCGGTGACTGGTGTGTTATTCATAAGCTCAATAGGTATAAAGTCATTTTGGAAATAAAGCCTTTGTCATCTGAACCAAAACTGTCAGCTCTATGGCTGTATCATCACCTGTATTAACTGCAGAGGGTTCAGCTTTTTTAAAATAAGTGTCATTATATTGTAAAGGTCTGTATTAGAGCCAGACTGATATGGAAATATTGTCACCAGGATAGCTTTTAAAAAGCTAAAAAAAAAGGGAGGTATACAATATCAGCGAATATAATGGAATATGATCAAAACATTTCAATTCCATTACATCCTATTCTATTCAGTGTGCGGGTTTGAAGCCAGGAAGGCACAGATACAGTGTTATGCAAAAGTTTGGGTGATTTTGTAATTAAAAAGATGTTAACACAGTCTCTATAAAACGTAGAAAAAATACACAATATTTTCAGCAAACGTTGATGCATAATTACTTTTTATGCCATAAATTGAACAAAAATAAAAATAAAAACTTTATTATGACAAAATTGTGGGCACCCTACATAATCAGTACTTAGTAACACCTCCTCTGGAGGTCACAGCTTGCACAGCTTGCAAACACTTTTTAAAGCTAAAAGTCTTTCAATTCTTGTACTTGGGATGTTCTCCCATCATTTTCAATGATATTTAAATCAAGGACTGTGATGACCATTCCAAAACCTTTAGCTTGTGTCTCTTGAGGTCTGTTTAGGATCATTGTTGTAGAAGCTCATCCTCTTTTCAGCTTCAGCTTTTTTACAGATGGTGTGATGTTTGCTTCCAGTATTTGCTGGTATTTAGTGAAATTCATTCTTCCTTCCACCTGTGCAATGTTTCCTGTGCCATTGGCTGTAACACAAACTCCAAAGCATGATAGATCCAAGCTCATGCTTAATGGTTGGCAAGGTGTTCTTTTCATGAAATGCTGCTGTTTTTGTTTTTTTTCCAAATATGCATTTGCTGATTGTGGCCAAAGAGTTATATTTTAACTATATCAGCCAACAGAACATGCTTCCAAAATGCATCAGGTTTCTATAGATGTTCTGTTGCATACTTCTGATATTGGATTTTATAACGGGGATGCAGGTAAGATTTTCTTCTGTTGACTCTCCTCCTGAGTCTGCTAAATCTTCATTATGCATTCATTCAATCACTCTCTCCAAGAGTGTTCTTGGTCTTTCAGATCTCATATAGACATCCACTGTTCCCCTGAACTGCCATCTCTTAATTACATTTCTCACTGTGGAAACTGCAAGCTGACAACACTTTGCTATTTTCTTGTAGCCTTCTCCTGCATTGTGGGCATCAATTTCTTTCATTTTTAGAGTCTTACACAGCTGCTTAGATGAACTCATGGTTGTTAAGTGTCCACAAGTGTGTGCACATGGTTAGAGTCAGATTGTTTCTAAAGCTTTGAAATTGGTACCAGGTGACATTTACTAATGACAGCTGTAGTCATGCATCAGATCTAATGAGCTGATTAAGGTGTAATCAGCTTGAAAAAACCTTGTAAAAAGAATCGGAGACCCTGGAACTCTTAGGGTGCCCAAACTTTTGCACAGTGCCATATTTTGCCATATTTTTTTATTTATGCCATAAAAAGTAACTATGCATCAATGTTTGTTGAAAATATTGTGTATTTTTTCTATGTCCAAGAGAGACTATGTTAACATCTTTTTAATTACAAAATCACAAAATTCTGTTATTTATCTAGGGGTGCCCAAACCTTTGCATAAGACTGTACAACAAACAGGTATATTGAATAATCCTCAACAGAAACTAAAGCAAATGTCCACATACAACGTTCCCAAGAGTAAACAAGGAATAAATGAGACAAACACACTATAACATGAACAGAGAAGGAAACAGAAACAACTAACACGGGACAGACACAACACAGATCAAACACTGACTAAAACACAGAGGCATATACAGTATACTAGACGAAGGACATGAAAACCATGCAGGACACATTCATAGGGTCTAGGGCAGAGGCAAAAAAACACATTTTGATGAAAACTCTTAACATACGAACATGTGGAACAATCACATAGAAATGACATAAACAAGGACCTAGAAGAGGGTATGAGCGCAGAACCCTACACTGATTTCCAATTAGTTCAATTCACTTCATTTTAATTGACCACAATTCCATTCAGTTCAGTTTGTTAAGTGTATTGTGAAATCAAGATTACCACAAAGTAGCTTCACAGGATCGAACAGCAGAACTTAGGCACCTTAGAAGCTTTGTCGTTTTTGCAGGTAAGATTTGAATACATTGCAACAGAAATTAGTCTCTTTCCTCAAATTGAAGATTAGAACTATCATTAAAACTATAATGCTGATGTATCAGTAGAACTATTTCCAATATCATTATATCTGTGAAACACAGAAGTCAGACCCCAATTTCTATTCACTTTTATAGATTCACCTTACACACCAACCCAGAGCTGACAGACAGCATGATGGTATAAAGAGTTGAGACAGCAGAGCTAAGAGCAGCTGTGAGTTTTGTGCCATTCCACTTGGCTAAAGCCAATCAGCTTCCAGCCTTTTCCACTCTGGTTTGAGTCCTCTCTATTTCCAGACCTCATTGCGGAACTCATGACTGCAGAAGCTACTCAGTCAGACAGACAGTGCTTGAAAGTGATGAAAAAAACAAATGCAATTGCACAGATAATAGTGCCAAAGTAGTGATCAGGAGAAGAAAAAAGTCCTAATAAATTCCAAATTGATTCCAGATTTTCAGTCCCATCACAAAGCTAATCTTACATGCATTATACATGCACAGCTAAGGTGTTACATATGAAAGGACAGAAACAGTAAGGGGTTCAATAAATTTTCTTTTTTTTAAGAATATCAAGACGGCTGGGTCCAATTAAAAGAATGACCCGGAGATTGGACAACCTCTAGCACTATGCACACAGTAATTAGCAAGCGTTAAGTCTGCCAGTACACTACTTGCATCAGTAACCAGCTACACAAACCCCATGCTAGTTTCCAGTTCACAGATTTATAATTATGTCTGAATTCTACACAGTTCTATTCCACAAGTGAATCTACTTGATTGCACATTGCTTTCATGACAAAAGGTTTGACGTGCAGCAGGAGGCTGCCACCTTGTCGTGCAGTATATTTGCTTTACTAATGACTCACTTGTAATTCAGACATTCACATTCCTCCTTAACGTGGGATGGGATGATGGGATGGCCAGTGGAATTTATAGAAGATGCTGCCACTTGGCATTTATGGCTATAGCTAGATTTATTTATAATAATAATATATAATATATAATTATAATATATAATAAGATTTATTGCTCATATGTATGCATTTTAAACTTCTCCTCTAACAATGAGATCTATCTATCTATCTATCTACACACGTGGACAAAATTGTTGGTACCCTTCAGTCAATGAAAGAAAAACTCAAAATGGTCACAAAAATAACTTTAATCTGACAAAACTAATAATAAATAAAAATTCTATGAAATGTAACTAATAAAAGTCAAACATTGCTTTTCAAACATGCTTCAACAGAATTAATAAAAAAACTCATGAAACAGGCCTGGACAACTTCTGTGCCACTATTTATATATATATATATATATATATATATCATATGGTCAAACAGCTTTAACCTTTCAAGGTATGGACTCCAATAAACCACTAAAGGTGTGCTGTGTTGGCTGTGGTGTCTGGCACCAGAATATTAGCAGCAGTCATGTAAGAGGTGGGGGCTCCATGGTTTCATCCCACGGATGCTTTATTGGATTGAGGTCTTATGAATCTGATGGGCAAGTTAACACCTTAGTGATGCTCCAGTTTTTATAATGTGGCTGAGTGCATCATCCTGCACAAAGAGGCCACTGCCATTAGAAGATACCCATGAAGAAGTGTACTAGGTTTATAGTTTTATATGCAAGGGATAATGTATTGTGAGATAATGCCATAATGGCCATTATAAGGAGGTCTAGCTCAGCAGAGGCAGTATCATGATCTTGACTATGTTTTGTAGGAAAACCTTGTTTCTTGGCATTCATGTGGATGTTACTATTATTTATTATACAGCTCTCCAGAACGCCAATGAATGCTCCATCGAATCTGAATGGTAAGGTGTCCCAGACGTGTGGCAGTACTTTCTTATAACACCCACTGCAGATGAATTATACCTGCTGCCATGGGAATGGGTTTTGTGCTTTACAGTTTCGTATCACTCCATGAGTGCAGCTACATGACAATAGAATTAAAATATTTTCAGTCAATATGGGACGTTGGTCTGCAATACATTCCCTTCTTCGCTCCATCAAGATTTATTTTCCCATGATGGCCTTCTCACAATACATTATCTTTTGCATAATGGCCTTTCACAATACATTATTATACAAATCTGTGCTAAAACGAGAAAATGTATTTAAAAGTATTCATATTAATTGATTTTAATGCATTTCTGTGGCATGTGCTAAGTAAATATAATTTTGTGGCGTGTTCTAAGAAAAACTAGTTCTTCAGAATGTTATGATTGTTGCTCAGCCATACGCCATGACTCTTTGCTTTTTCTTTGCCAAAACTTTCCCCCTTTTCTTGGGCTTTAAATTTATATTCATATTTATATTAAAACCATGTTTGCTAACTGTGCTACTAGTGGACTGATATAAAACTGTGAAACTGAGGTACAAAACTCGTTCCCATGGCAGTGGGCATTATAAGAAAGTAATGCCACACATCCGGGACACCTTCCCATTCAAATTTAATGGAGCATTTGTCTTTGTTCAAGTCCACATGAATGCTGAGAAACAATGTTTTCCTACAAAACATTGTCAAGATCAGCACGCTGCATTTACTGAGCTAGATCAGTTGGGCTAACCAGAGTGAGCTAAAAGTGTAAAAATCATTGGTAGAAGAAAAAGAATGAGGGAATTAGAATTTATTGGGGCCAAGATAAATAAGCCATGCACCACTACAGTTCCCAACCACTGCATACAAACTGTTCTGAGTCCACTTTCAGAATAACTTCAAACAATCACTAGTCTTTGCGCTCCCATTTCAATTCCAGTTCTCTAGCTCTTATTACTCTGAATTAATCACCAGTTCATGACAAAAATATCAAAGTATTTTCAGAAATAAACTGACAGTAAAGAATAATACCCTAATGGTCTAAAAAGGATGACCACTTAAAACTGCCTCCATGATCCACAGAAACCTAATGGAGTTATGTGTGAATGGTTTAATGGCGCAGTATCCAGTATCCAAATGGTGCACCGTTTTCTATGCATACAATTACAGTCATATGACTGGGCTTGTTTACTCTGAAGGTGTAGTGTTGGTGAATTTGGAGAATTTTTATTTATTTATTTAGTAAGCATAACAAGAACTGCAAAAAAGATAAAGATAGTTTTTTATCTGAACTAAATGAGTCTGTGTGGTATATAGTTAGAGCTCTAGTTTAAAACTTCAAAATTAAATTAACATCAGAATGAAATATCATGCTGGATCTGAACATAATTGTATTCAGTAACAATAACAGGTATCAACTTTTGGAAGTCACATTTATTTACAGTTTACATTTTGTTGTTGAGTTGTATCTCATTGAAACAAGCCTAGAAACTCTGTCAAATTTTTAATTATATTGTATATTATACATACATACAGTGGGCCAAAAAATTTGGCAGCCACCGATTCTGCAAGTTGTCGCACTTAAAGAGATGAGCAAGGTCTGTAATGTTCATCATAGTCACTTCAACTGTGAGAGAATGTAAAAAAATCCAAGAAATCACATTGTATGATTTTTAATGGTGCATAAAATAAGTATTTGGTCAATAACAAAAGTTTACCTCAATACTTTGTAATGTAACTTTGGGTGGTCAAAAGTTTTCTGTAGGTCTTCACCAGGTTTGTACACTGTAGCTGGTATTTTGGCCCATTCTTCCATGCAGATCTTCTCAGGAGCTGTGATGTGTTGGGGCTGTCGCTGGGCAACACAGACATTCAACTCCCTCCACAGATTCTGTATTGGATTGAGGTCTGAAGACTGGCTAGGCCACTCCAGAACCTTGAAATGCTTTTTATGGAACAACTCCTTCATTGCCCGAATGTTGTGTTTGGGATCATTGTCATGCTGGAAGATCCAGCCATGTTTCATCTTCAGTGCTCTTACTAATAGAAGGAGGTTTTCAAATCTCACAATACATGGCCCCATTCATCATTTCCTTAATACAGATAAGTTATCCTGTCCCCTTTGCAGAAAAGCAGCTCCAAATAATAATGTTCCCACCCCCATGCTTCACAGTGGGTATAATGTTCTTGGGATGCACCTCACCATCTCACCGAGGCGAGATCTTGCGTGGCGCCCCAGGTCGAAGGAGATTGTCACTGATCTTGTATTTGTTCAATTTTCTTAAAATTGCACCAATAGCCAATATCTTCTCACCAAGCTGCTTGCCTATTGTAGATTGGCCCATCCCAGTCTGGTACAGGTGAACAATTTTGTCCCTGATGTCATTACACAGCTCCCTGGTCTTGGCCATGGTGGAGGTTGGAGTCTGACTGTTTGAAGGTGTGGACAGGTGTCTTTTATACAGATAACAAGTTCAAGCAGATGCCATTATTACAGGTCGTGAGTGGAGGATAGAAGAGCTTCTTAAAGAAGAAGTAACAGGTCTGTGAAGGCCAGAATTCTTGCTTGTTTGTAGGTTCTAAATATAAGTGTGAATTTTAATTCCTTGACACAGAAACTGGCTCTACCTTGTACCTGGCAAAGGTGCCACTGAGTGCCATGCAAGTGTATTTTTAGACTTAAATGTTTTTGTTTTTTTTATCCAGTGCCCATCGTGTTTAAATTGCAAATGCACTTGTGCCTATTTATGCGACCATGAGCTGATCTATAAATGAGGTGTGTTCAGGTAGTGTTGGATCATTGCTCTCTTGAGACAATGAACAGCAATTACATGGCTTGCAAGTAAAAGAAAAGGTTTAAAAGAAAAAGCCAAAGACCCAGTACTTCACTGTTATTTTAAGGGCACTTCACAGGTCTACAGTCTGTTTAACTTACACACATAGGAGCAAGCGGCAGTGCTTTCAAAACATTAAGAAATGAAAATGTAACTATTTTTTAAATATTCTGTTTCTTTTAAATTTATATACAAATATTTGAAATATTATATATTTGAATATATATATATATATTGGTGAGATTACTCTGCTGGTTTTTAAATAGAATGGAAGATAACAATCTGATGGCATGTATGCCAAAAACACACAATAAGCTAAGTACAAAAACATGTGCCTGGTACAAAGACTGTGAATCTCACTGTTTAACCAGAAGTAGAGTCTGACACAGCCTAAATTCACCTGATGTGCTTCAAGCCATGGACATGGATTGTTAAAAAGAGGCCCAATGTACACAGGCCCAAACAAGTTCTAAGGGTTTAGAATCAAAGAGATTAGATAATCATAAATTGCTTAACGAAAGGAAAATTACAGTTTATATTATACTTGTGCAGCAAACATAAATAAAAGACGTTCTTATTAACAGATGTTCACAATGATTCATCTCTCTGACAGTGAATTACGACTGGTGGCTTTATTGTTGCAGTGGTGACATGTGGAGTTACTTTCTCACTGTAAAATCTCAACAGCACAAGTAGCTGTAAGATCCAGCTGTGTCTTGCCCCACCTCTGTTTTCCCTTGTTTTCTCTCTCTACTGTGTCTCTGGCCATGTGCTTCTAATTTTGTGTTGCTTATGCTTGATTGTTCCTGTACCTGTAAGTCGCTTTGGACAAAAGCGTCAGCCAAATGAATAAATGTAAATGTAAATGTAAATGTTTCCCTGCTCCTCCTGTGCTCTGCCCTTGTGTCATAAACATCACCTGTGTGCTGTCTGTAACCCTGCCTTCTAAGTGTTCCTTCTCTTTGTTCTTCCGTATTTCTCCTGAAGCTACTAACACCTAATCAGTTAGTTGTTGACAGCCAATGTGTTATATAAGTCATAAGTGACAGATTTTAATTGTAACCATGAAACCTTGAAAATATATTTACATTATCTGTTTTAGGATTAAGATCCACACAAATCTCAAACTTCACTACAATTTATTTTGGTATAGAACACAAGGAATGACTAAGTGAAAAAATAACTCTAGTGTGATTACATGCTAGTTTTACAGTCAACACCTATATATAGTTGCAGGTAAAAAAAGCCAAGCGAAAAGCCAAAGCACAAAATGTTGTTATTGCTGCTGATACCCAAGGTTTAAGGTTTAAAACACTTCAACTAGCCTTTCTTCTTTATTTATTATTTTAAATAGAGAACTTTATTTTGGTCCTACAATGAGAGCATTCTTTATTGAATTTTAAAAATTAAATAAAGTTGAACTGCTGCTTTCAAACAACATTTGTAAACCCCTAAGGACAGCTAAACTGGGTCAATCCTTACAGCTTTAGTTCAACCTGGGAAACAGCAGTGCTTCTACTGTGGCTCCCAGGGAGCTCAGTGGGCCCTCCACACCACCACAGCAAGTGCCTTCTACTAACTCTGGACAAGACAAAGGCCTGTATGAAAAGTAGATTTCCCACAGTGCTATTTGAAATAACAGAATTAGCTTTAATCCACTCTGTCAGTGCCCTGCTCTTTTTGCTTAATTCAATCAAACAGAGCCTGCAAGCCTTTGGGGCTTTGCATTATTCTCATCAAGGCTCTTCTTGATGAGTCTGGAGTTAAATTCATTTTTTACAAAACTAACTATATTTCTCCTTCTACAACACCAGCATTGAGATTTTGGTGCAAAAGACAAAAGACAAGGCCTACTCAGAAAGTGGGAAAATTGGAATTCGAATGCAAATATAGAAACTGATTATACAGTCTTATTTTACATGTTTTGTGGATGAAACAGACCAAAAAATGACTTGTGTTCTGATGGTCAGTGTTATTAGGTCAGAAGTATATGTGTGTGTGCTATGAACATTCTGATATCAGATGAGTGTTTATGGGGCATATGGTATAAACGAAAAGCATAATTTTTGGAAAAATTAAAGCATTGCCTTCCAGCATATGAACCACCATAATCAATGAAATTATGTATTTTGAATTATGATAGAAAATCTAAAGAAAATTTTGTCCATGAACTAAATGGGAAATGTAGTATGACGTGACCATAAATGTAAATGTCTTAATCAGAATCAGAATCGTGTTTATTGGCCAAGCAAGCATATGGGTACTTTAATAAATAACAGAAATTCCAATAAGCTATGAGCACCAATAACAGATGTCAGCAAGCTGAAATATATGCAGTCATTTTGGCCGTCCTATTTTTAACCATGTCGAATGAAGATAGTGAACAGACGTTTGCTCTGTTGCAGCAGTCATGCTGCAAATGTAATATGTTACAATACAACTGCAATATGACATCTTGCCCACCACTACAATAAAACCCTCATGTGGAACTCTGAAGGTTTTATAGTATTTCTGTAGTTTCAGCTGCACTTTTGCTCTGTCATAACTAAAAATTCCTTCACATTAAATAACTTGAAGTTGAATTATTAATTACTTCTATTTCACTGAAATTAATAATCAATGCTGAAAATATTGCAGGCTTATGAAACAGAGCGGCAGCCTTTCAGAATGGTTTACCATGCAGAGTGGATGGCAAGTGGAAAAATGTATCAAAACAAAAAATACTTAAAACGACACATGCCAAAAAAAACTTTAAGAAGATATTTTGAAAGATGTATTAGAGTAGAGAGAGGGAAGGAAGAAAGGATGTTGAGAATAAGGAGACAAAGGCTTAATGAATTAGTCCCATTTACATATTTAAAGAAGGACAAACAGGGTCATGATGTACAAAAGCAGAACAGTTCACTAAACTAACAAAATCCCACTGAAAATGTGGGAACGGTGGAGATACTGGAGGTTCTTCTATAGAGGGTGTGCATGTGAAGTTACTATAGGCAGAGCTTGCTGTGATTATACCCCGCAAGTTGCAAAAATGGAAAAGCAGCAGTTCAGCTTGATTGCAGTGAAAACACAAAAACACATCTTAAAAGGAAAAGAGCTGTTGTGTGATTGACTGTAAAAAAAGATTCATGAAAAGAGAAGCAAATGGATTGCTGCAATTGTCAGAAACAACTGCTTTTAGTAAGCTTGTTCCGCCACTCAATCTGAGTGAAGGGGCTTGCTCTGATGGTCAGTGTTATTAGGTCAGAAGTATATGTGTGTGTGCTATGAACATTCTGATCTCAGATGAGTGTTTATGGGGCGTATCATTAATCATGTACTTGGTTAACCATACTATGAACCATAATGTTTTGCAAATTACATCAGCGCATCAAAATGGACTAATATAATCTCAAAGATCGTCAGATTCATGCAGCCGAAATAAACACGATTCATAATCCTGTAACTCAAATAACATGAAGCACAGACAGTGCCACTAAAAAGGGTCAGCTGAAGTTTTAAAAAATCTAACGTTTCGGCTGAAGCTTCGCCCAGAAGTTGATGACTCTTCTAAATACTTGTATCCTGTGGCAACAAGCAGAGCCACAGCTGCTTGTGTGGTGCATTCCATAAATACAACGAAACAAAACACAGGTTTTGCAGCCATAGGCCATCCACAGCCTGCTGTATAAGTGATGAATTGCTTACATAAACCGGAGCTGAATGGGGTGCTCTCTTACACACAACTGTCCCACAGCCTTGAGCTAGGGGACGCGCTCCCTTTGCCAACCGCTTGTCTGTGGATTTTACAAAAAGCTCCAGAGTGTGTGTAATTTCAGACAGATTAGGTCCTTTGCATGCAGTGGCAGATGACAAGGTGCCACACTATTCCCCTGCACTGTGACAAATGGCACGTGATAAACCACTGCTGCAATGAATATAAAACAGCATAATGATGCTTTTTCGTATTCTCTTTATCCCGGTCAGCTCCTCCTCCTTGCCAACTTCGCCACTGTAAAACTCTCAGCCTCGGCTGGTGTTCTTGTGCTTAATGAAATTACCCTTGAGCTCCCCACTCCACTAATGCTTTCTGACATGATGGGGTGCGACGCACCCTCAACGAGCTGTCACTCATGCCCAGGAATGACATCAGTCTGGCTTTCTCCTCCACAACCCTGACGCAAATTAGCCCTGACATTACAGCAGCATATCACCGGACCAAAACCACTGTCACATACGGATCCCAGTGCATTATACGAAACCTGGGTAAAGGTCACGCTAAAGGTCAAGATGGATGGTGATATTATAGACGGGTAAAAGTTATAACACATTAATATCCTTTTTAAACTGCATTTATACAAGCCTATTTAAATTAAAACAAGAATGTGTGATTTGTTAACTCCCTTGAACTTATATTTAACTCATAAAAGATGATATTTCCAATGTTTTCATAGATCAGGTCATATGAATTTTGTAAATATAAACATATTTTAAATGCAATGCCTGCAACACACTCAAAAAAGGACTGTTTAAGTATGCGGAAACTTAGGAGACTAGTTGTTGTAGATCTGAAAGTGGAATTTTGCTTTTTTATAAGACTTTAGCAGCTCAACAGTACATGGTATTTGATTCTTTTCCTCATGAAGCTCGATGCGTTTTCCATAAAAGGCAGATCTGGTTTGCAGGCAGGCAAGTGAAACGCAAGCATTTTTTGTGACACTGTTGTAGCACATACAGAATGAGGTCTGACATTGTCTATCTGACATAACCAGGGATTTCCGAGGGAAAAGACACCACCTAATGTCTCTCTAAATCCCTAAAAAAGACCTTCACACCAAGGTTGTGGGCACTGTTGCCATTTCCCACAACAGGACAGATGTTGGCTTTTGCACATTTTTCTAATAACAGTCTGGGTGGTCAATGTTGAAACGCAAAGCTCAAAGTAAATTTCTCCCAAAAACAAGTTAAAAGATGGACTGATCAGACCCCAACAGTCCTTTTCAGTCCATCTGTGATCAGCTCAAGTCCTGAGAACTGGTACAGAGCACTGTTTCTGTATAGAATTGCAGAAAACAGTTTAGCTTTCTCTTTATACTGTATAATACAAGTTTCAAGTTGCATTTTGAGGCTTTATATAATAAGAGTTTCAGGTTATTATACAAAGGTTCACTACACAATATTTTGTCTTTTTTATGTTGAGAAATCTTTTTGGAACTAATTGACAATTATCTCAGCCGGTGGTACATTGTCCATTTATACCCCCTCATGATCCTCTCACCAGAAATGAACATTTCTCTCTTATTTTTCTAAAATTAGAAAACATTAAACTTTTAATTTATCTTTAACTGATATTCTAAATTTGTTGATATTTAGAAAATGTTATATTTTAATTTTTTGTTGTTTCAGATTTTACTTTGTTGATGATATTTACTTTAGTTTTATTTCTCAACTTTATTTCTCAATATTTTGAAAATAGTAGATTCTAACTACTGCAGTATTTTCAGCACGTAGCATGGCATGAAGACTGGCAAGGTCATCATCCCTTATGTATGACTGTTGTTGCTGTGTCTTGGGGCAGCAGACAGTCTGCAAGACTTGGTGAGCAAGATAATGTTCTAACTTCTCATCACCTTATTTATCTCTTGTATGCATTAATGTGCTGAACTATAATGATTTATGTGGTATCAGCTTCTTTTTTTTGTCTGTATGTATTTGGTTCATTAGCCCTGAGGCTCTAGTACACTGTCTTGTACTCTCACTCTGAAACCACTAGAATGTCTTATATAATGCTGAGTGAGCTGCCAGGAGCAATAAAGCTCAGAGTTTGATGGGGAGGAGGTTGAGCAGAGGAAGACCCAACCTACAGACAGGGTTTCTAAAGTGACTGGTCAAAACAGCACAAAATCTGGATCAAAGCTACTATTCAGAATATTTTATACAGTGGCTTTTAGCTTTTAAAGCTTTGCCTATTATTTTTTAAGGAGCCTTCCTCTCTCTATCTCCCTTCACACTCTCATTTAGCCTTATTCCACATAACAGAATCTTTATGTAGGTGACATTAAACATTGAAATGTGCGCAATGATAGATGATGTATGGTTAAAAGTCAGCTCATGTGAGCAATAACTAGTTATAACTTGTCTGATTGTGCCAGTTTGGGACTGCAATACATTTCTCCTCATTTTAATTCTTTTGAATGGATGAAAGGAAAGCACATCTGCTCAGGTTCTGAAATAAACACACACACACACACACACACACACACACACACACACACACACACACACACACACACACACACACACACA
>JBBIGC010188306.1:0-14073 GCA_037576955.1 Lepidarchus adonis | reverse complement strand
GTGTGTGTGTGTGTGTGTGTGTGTGTGTGTGTCTGTGTGTGTGTGTGTGTGTGTGTGTGTGTGTGTGTGTGTGTGTGCGTGTGTGTGCGTGTGTGTATGTGTGAACTCAACATGACACCAGTGTGGTCTGAGACTGAGAGCTTATCCCTCTAACTGCCTCATCGCTCTCTTTCTCTAAGTCCCACACCATCTTTCATTCATTCCCTCTCTCCTTCTCTGGCCTCTTCTTCTCACTCCCAGTGTGCCTTCACTATGTCTCTGGCTAAATACAAGCACTTGGCCTAAGTTCACATCATAAGAATCCATGCAGAGTTTGCAGGCTATGCTGTTTTTTTAAATGCTCTCCTGATGTTTACCTTTTCAGAATAGAAGCAAGCGAGACTCAATAGTGCAAGGTTTGGATTAAGCTACAGATGCTGTCTGCAGTAAACCAATATATTAAAATGATAAATGTATACTAATTTTTCACAGTGGAATATTTTGATAGAGATGCATGGTCATAAATGACCCTGAATGTAGGGAGAAAACCTTCAAGCTCTCAGAAGGACGTGCATGAGAATCTATCAATCTACTTTGAGATATATAGCCACATGGGGAAGGTTTTGGACAATCATTTGCGACTATTAGACATTAGACAGCAAACACTACCTTGTTCTCTGGGCCTGAGCTCATCTCAGACAGGCTGAAAAGCTCTGGAAACATATGCTGAGTACATGTATCAGCTTGTTTTAAAAAACAACAACAAACAAAACTGATGATTTCTCTATGTGGAAGACAAATCTGTCACGGTATGAGGGTGAATCAGTGACCACAGCATAGGTCATTTGCATATGGTTAAAGGTTCCATTGACACAGATGCATATATTGCTCATGTTTTAGAGAGACAGGTTGCCATTCAGGCAATGTCTATTTTTGGAATGTCCAGATCTATCTCCTATTGAAAATGATTCATCATAAAAAAGAGATATGGACAATAACACCTGAAGTAACTGTAAACACTGTAAAGCTGCTTTGAGACAACGTCAGTTGTAAAAGCGCCAGATCTGGGGTCGTCAAGCCAAGGCCCCGGAGTAACATGCAGCTCTTCAGCCTTTTGATTGTGGCTCTGTTTAGCCTTGACAAAAGGAAAAAAATAGGTATTTATTAATAAAATGTATTTTTGTTTGCGTTTGCCTGCAGGCGGCTTCTTGAGTGTGCGACTCCCACGGTGAACTAACCATGGATACATCTCTGAAGAAAAATCTCTGTAGAAAAGTTGAATTCTGAATAGACAGATTCCTTTGCCTTCACTGCAAACTATGTTGTGTTTGATATTCGGTGAGAAATTAGCCAACAACAAAAATGTATTGTTGAAAGCCTTTTTTAAAACAAGCATTCTGAAAAGTACAGAACTAAAGCTGGTATAACAGAGCAATTTCAGAACTACTATGGAAAGCCTAGTAGAGCAAACATTCAACAACAACTTAACAACAACTCGAGCTGCTAGTTTTGTGGCTCATGAGATCAAAAGGAGAGGAAGCCATTCACAGACAGAGAATACAGAAAAGAATCATTCATAAAGATATCAGCATCTATTCTCCAAATTCAAAAACAGGAAATTATTTAAAAAATGAAAGAAATCGTTCTCTCTAGGAAGACTGTAAAATGGCAACACACATCACCAGTATGCCTAATTTTATATTAACTTTTTTAAAACTGCTAAGCTTCAATTATGTCTTTTATATTAAAGTGGGCTACGTTTTATTTTAATTTTACACAAATACTGGAAGGACTCAAAAAGGTGTGTGTAGTTCAGTGTGTAATTTATTTCAAAGTCGGCCTGCACATGCACCCTGCACTGCTTGTCACATTCAGTTGTTGTAACAAGCAAAAAAAAAGACATATTCAAATGTTTAGAATTTTAAGTTGTGTTAAATTTTGCAGCTCTACCTTTAGGTGAAGAGGAAGCAAAATGGCACTTTTGATAGTAAAGGTTGCCGACCCCTGCTCTATACAAATAAAATTGTTTTAATTCAAGCAAACATTTCATGTGCACATTTCACTTACAAAACTGCCAAATCAAATAAAAAGTGTAGTTAAAAGGAAATGTGATGTATCTGTCGCATCTTGAGTGTGTTGTAGTCTTTTCTTTATTCTTTTCATTTTGTTTTCAGTTAAATGAATGTTAAAGAGTATTAACAAATCACAGATCATGTTTATTGTATTTTACAAATCCAGGTTTATAGTTATAATTACAGATATTTTATATTGCACTTCTAATTGGATTTACAGCATATTCTTCACAGCGACTGGCCAAACTGTTTATCATTTAGCAGCTGGAACTCATTAGCCCTTTCAGTTCTGTTTCCATAACTGGCCAAAATGCTCAACTGTATATTAATTATAATCAACTAGTTTGACATTATCCAAATGGTGAGTATTGAACCCCATTTACACCTGGTCATTTCACGTGTCTTGAGTTTCCAGGATTATATCTGGATTGGACTTTTCCACTATAAAAAATGAATAAAAGTAATTTCAATCTGTATGCTTAAGCCATATTGGTAAGTATCTCTCCAGGCCACAAGTGACAACCAAAAGCCCTCCCAAAACTATGACGGCTCCTCCCCAGATATTATGCCAGGGAAGGACCCAACTGCCTCTGAATCTGCAACCAGTTAAAGAAGCATTGCTGCTCTCTAGCTCATCTCTCGATGTAAATTTCTTCGATGTTCTTTGCTCCTTTGCCAGACAATAGACAAGCATAGAGATCAAGTGCATCAAAAATCAGAGCTCCAACATTTAGGCAAATCAGAACTGTTTGGTAACGTAATCTAAATAGAGCTCTTTGACATTAATCTAGCCAGACATGTTTGGAGAAAATTGGTTGCACTTAAAATCCTAAGAACACTCTACTCACCATTAAGTACAGAGGCAGGAGCATCATTATATGGGGTTGCTGCTCTGTTCATCACATATTATTGATGAAAACCACCCATCACTGGGTCCCCAGCTCACCGTCGATCATGTCCTTGTACTTAATGCTTTATATGCATATGCTAAATATGTTGCTCCAAGCTATAGGCTTCTAGCTGCTAGATTTGGAAACTAAGACTGAATGATTTCCTTCTGCTCATTGTTGTTGAGGTGAATGGGTTCCACTTATGAGCCTTGGTTCCTCCCAAGGTTTCCTCTTACAGCTTAGGGGGTGCTTCCTTGCCTCTGTTGCCCTCAGCTGGTTCAGTAAGGGCTTGACCCTGGATTCTGTAAAGCTGCTTTGTAAAAATATCTATTGTAAAATGTTTAATTGAAAACTGATTTGAGGAAAAGTTTAACAAGACAACAGTTCCAAACATATAATCAAAATAAATCAAGAATAGTTTCTAGACAGAAAATGGAAGATTGTTGCAGAGCCTAACCAATCTTCCTGGTTTCAGGACTTGGAAACTGAGGTCTTTGATGACCTTGAAGAACTGAAGGACAGTATATATATATATATATATATAATATACTTTTGAATGGTAGTATATACAGTACCGGGTGTCCTTGAGTTACGTTGGGGTTTCGTTCCATGTGACGGAACATTTCATCATAACTCATGCATGTAATGATGGCATATATTTATTAAACATGAATGAGTAGCAGCATAAAATAATTGGAGTCTCTTTTGTAGGCATTTATTATGGGATGGGATGCATTTCACGCAATGCATTGTGGCCCATGTAGTGTCTGGTGCAAGAAAACAAGTTGGTAACACAGAAAATAGGTGGAAAGAGTTGATTTCTGGGAGCTGCAGTTCTTTAGCAGTTCCTGAACTTCACTGTAGAGTCAATCTTACATGTAGGAGCCATAATTACATTTCCAAACAAGTAACACAAATGAAAGAGAGCGAATGCCACAAGTCGTCTCTCTCATATAGTGCCTTAAGGGGTGAAGCAGCTGCCTCTGCACATGCCTGACTAGCATGAAGCTGTATTTCCAAATCCTGGCTTCAACTCTCATACACAGTATCATAGCTAAAAAGAGCCATTTGGAATTCAGTGCACATTACATCACTGGACGAACGGATATTATGAATGGGTATTATTTGCTTAGGTAAGCCAGAATGCCTTTCCATACAGAGGATCCATTGCTCACAGAGTATGAACAGAGATCTGTCATAAAACTAAAACCACAGGAAGATGACTGGGTGCGCTTATCTGGGGAAGAGGTGCAGGGTCCTGGCATGGAAGCTGCACAGAAAAATACCATCTACTTAAACATTGTCGACCAACCACACCCCTTAATGGCAACAGCATTCCCTAAAGACAGTGACCTCTTTCAGCAGAATAATGCACCGTAACACACAGCAAAACAGTTGAGGAATGGTTCGAGGACCTTTCTCAGAGAGTTCAAGGTCTTGGCCTCCAAATTCCTCAGATCTTAGTCTGATTGAGTGTCAGTGGGATGTGCTTGACAAACCAGTCTTATCCATGGAGGCTCCACCTCACAGCTCGGATGTAAATGATCTGCTGGTAATGTTTTGGTGCCAGAGAACTCCTCTGAAGCACACCTTCAGAGAACTTGTGGAGTCCATGCTACAACAGACATTTTGGCAGCATGAGGGTGAACTCTCAAAATACTAGTCCAGTGGTTTTAATGTCAGGGCTGATTGATGTATAGTATAAGGGGTAAAGAGCCATTTGAGATTTCACTCTGGGCTTACTGCTGTTTAAGACTTGTAAACCATTTAGATTATATTTTTTTAAATGTTATGCCCCCTATACTAGATGTCCACAATTACTGTGTGAGGTCACTTTAGCAACACATGCAACAACGCAATTACTATTGATGTAGACATTATTACAGTAGTGCTCATGTAATTACATACACCTATGAGCTGTGGTTTTTACTGCTGTTGTACATTCAATTACGCAGAATCCTATTATACAGTGAACCCAATAATAACCTAATTAAAAACTGAAATTAATAAACATGTATTTACATAAACTGCAATACTGTAACGTGTGTGACAGTGACATAATCAGTAGTTACATTGTTATTATAATGTAATTACAAAGTTATTAGAGACAAACTATAAACTTGTGAGTTTCAATGTGAACAATATACTAAACTTTTATTCAAGGCCTGTGACCAATGGCTGACTATTACTGTAATAGCTGTTTAGCTTGTTAATCAACTATTCTATATCATATTAGCCTAGTTATAGCTATGAAAGAGAACCTCAGTTTAAACATACAGTAACTGTCATGCACATACCATGATGGTAAAAGAGTTCTCCCTTCACAGTACTGTGTTTTTAAATGAGTTTTATATGTAATACAGTTAGGTGGACAAAGTATCAAACTTCATTATTTAAGTGAAGGTACAGATACCACTAGTCGAATGTTACTCCAATCCAAGTGGAAGTCATACAGTAAAATTTTACTTAAGTTAAAGTACTTGCTTCCAGAAATACTTTAGTATTAAAAGTACATCGTTCACTGCATTGTTGATTTATTGCTACCACACTTACACTACCTAATGTATTAGGACTTCAGTAAACATTCAAGATGCTTTATTCGTCACATACTAGGTTATACAGAAATAGAAATAGAAATAAAGGTAAATCTTAAGGGAAATATATGCATATATACATATGTACACACATATTTATACACATTTATACAAACGACTGAATAATAAGATAGTGAATTTGATTATTTGCATGAAGTGAATTGTATTTAAAGTTCAAACAGTTTGCATGTATAATGTGCAAATGTAAAATTATTTTGAGGTGAGGGCTTGGATTGTGTTTGAAAGTGTCCGGTGTTGTAGCAGTTTGTGTGTGTTATGCATTGTCCTGGTTGAAGAGCCTGATGGCCTGTGAGAAAAAGCTCATTTTTAAGTCTCTCAGTTTCGGCTCTGATGCTGCAGAACCGAACCTTGATAGAAATGTAGTGAAGTAAAAAGTATTGTTTTGTCTTTCAAATGTAGTGAAAGTGAAAGTTAAAAGTTTCCATAAAAAGACTACTCAAGTAAAGTACAGATACTCAAAAAGCTGTACTTATGTACAGTACTCAAGTAAATGTACTGTCCACCTCTGAATACAGTTGTAGTGAGAGAGTCATGGAGTGCAGCATGCACAGGTATATTATAAATGTGTGTGTATATTGAAGATGTGTGTTTTGAAGGTGGCTCACCCAATCAGAATTTAGGATGGGAACTATCCATTTCACAATACAACCCTATTAACACTGTTGCAGCAATTAGAATAAGCCTTGTGGACCAAAGGGGGTGAAAGTGAGTAATTTTGCTCAATATAAGGCATTTTTCCACTGACAGTGAAAGGTGTGTACTGCAGAAAACAGAAAACTACTGCTAAGGGTAAGTAATAAGTGGGAGCAGGAGCCATGTCTCCATGAGAAATCAACACCCTGTAAGAGCTGAAGCAGGCCATGCTGCATGGACAAGGTCTTTAAGAGGTTATGGCATGTGCAAGGCTGTTAGCTCATATTACAGTTTACTGCTGCTCTACTGTATGTTTGCTAGCTTGTGTGCATATCTACATTGCCTTCCATTTCCAGCCAAGAGAACCTAGCACACATACAAACACCCACACACCTAGGCACATCAAGACCCTCAGCCAAACACAGAAAGCGAAGCTGGTTCTCCTCCTGTCAGCCATATTAGTTCATTACTCGAGATGTGTTATTGTGTGCATGCTCCCCACCCACAATTGGATCTGATTCTAAACTGGCTTTTTTCCCGTTCCCTCGAACAGAAGCCAAATTATTTGTGGATCTGGGCTTGATCCTCCTCTTGCCTTGGCATCTGAAGGATTGCCTTATGATAAAGAAATTATACAGTAGTTCTGTGTCTGTTACTGGAAAGCTGATCAACAGCTAGGCTGCATGTCTGTCTGTCTCTCTGTCGGTCTGTCTGTCCATCTGTCTGCCTGCCTGCCTGCCAGTCAGCCTATTTATAAAAAATATCTCGCAAAAGTGAGTACACCCCTCACATTTTTGAAAATATTATTATATCTTTTCATGGGACAAAACTGAAAATATGACGCTTTAATACAATGTAAAGTAGTCAGTGTGCAGTTTGTATAACAGTGTAAATTTGCTGTCCCCTCAAATAACTCAACACACAGCCATTAATGCCTAGACTGCTGGCAACAAAGGTGAGTACACACCTAAGTAAAAATGCCCAAATTGTGCCCAATTAGACATTTTCCCTCTCTGATGACATGTGACTTATTATTGTTACAAGGTCTCAGGTGCAATTGGAGCAGGTGTGTTAATATTGGTGTACTCTGTGAGGATGAAAAAAAATCATTGCTCTACATAAAGATGGCATAGGCTATACAAAGGTTGCCAACACCCTGAAACTGAGCTGCAGCACAGTGGCCAAGACCATACAGTGGTTTAACAGAACAGGTTTTACTCAGAACAGGTCTCACCATGGTCAACCAAAGAAGTTGAAAGCACAGCTAAAGATTATGAATGTTGCAGGTTCAAGTCCCAGCACGGGCACCACTGAGGAACCCTTGAGCAAGGTACTGTCCCCACTTTACTGCTCCCCGGGTGCTGTTGATAGCTGCCCGCTGCTCCACGTGTGATGGGTTAAATGCAGAGCACAAATTTCGTTGTGGTGCACTGTGTGTTCACAATGAGAGAAAAAAAAATACTTTCAAAGGGATAGATTAGTCCATTACTAAACCCACCTGACACGGGGGAATGATTTCAGGGTTCGGGTCCTTGGATCAGAGTAACTAAAATGGCACTGTTGTTTTGTCTATTGACCTTAAATGTTTTTTTTTTACATATGTTGGTGTTGATGATTAGGGGACATTGACTTCTACATGCAGGACTTACAGTGAGATGCTGATAAAAAAAAGTGGTCACGATGTGTGAGAAGACCCCAGTGTTCACCACTGGACAGCAAAAGGGTGGGTTAACATGATCCAAGACTCCAAGATCTTCTTCTGACAAGAATTTTCTCCTGACTGAGTAGATGCCTGTGCAGGTTCCCCCACCCACCACCCCCATCCCCCACCTCATCCCTGTTTGTCTTTGTCCTTATCTATGCTGTCTGTGGTCTGCTGGATGCTCTGTATGCTCACTTTGAAGTATAGTTGAACTAATGAGGAGGATTGTAAACAGTGTATGGGAGGACTGTCTTTTAATCTTTGATCATTCACCCTCCAGTCACATATATATTTATGCATATGAAAAATAGCAGATATCAGCGTTGGCCTTCACATTTGATTTTAAACCATTTCTATTGGCCTGTTCTCCCTGAGATGACGCAAAATGTGTGGGCAAATGTGTAGGCCATTGCTGATATCTACTATTTTCCATGTGAATATCTACCAATGCTGATAAGTATACAGATTTTTAAAAAGATTATTTTTGAAAAACAGAAATTAAGTCTAATTTTTTTTAAAGAAGACAAAAAAACAATTAATGACAAAAAAACTGACATTCTGTGATAAAATCCATCCAACATCTCTCCAATGCTCTTCAAGCAACAATGATGTTTTTCATCCTTCTCCCGCAAAGTCATCGTTTTCAATATACATAGTTTTGTGGCAACTTACTTCCTGACTGGAAACTGGTCCAATAGCAGGCCAGAGAGATGTTATCATTGGTGTGATGTTTTGGAGAGAGCACTGACATTCTTTTCACTATAGAAGCTGCACAAATATCCACAAAGAGTCACGTAAACTGCTCTACCTATTCATCTCCATCCGTGGCCTTTCACAATGCTGGGGTTTGAGAATTGTCCTTTAGCAAGACCCAACACCCGTGTTTATATTACAACCACCATGACTCAGGAGGAAAATGGAAAACGGTTTGGTGTTTTCATGTAAGCCTACTTTCCTGTTTACCTTGGAGGCACTTTGGGTTGTTGAGCAGGGGTGAGGCCAGGCTTTGATCAGGAGGTTTCTCACCTGGACTGGGTAGGACTGGGTTCTGGCCAGCTTTAGGCCCTCTGCACCCGTGTTATGTCTCAGCACACATGGCAGAGCGTCTCATTTCCTCTAGATTGAACAACAAGGGCAAGCCAAAGTTCAGATGGCGGTGGTGGTGGTAGAGCAAAGGCGTTTGTGTTTCTTGTTAATACATTGAACTTTGGTCTCTTGCTCACATAATATGAGTGGTTGACCTGAGGTACATGTGTTCAATGGCCCCGCAACACACACACACACTCACACACCCACATCCTTGGGGAAAACAACAGAGGTTGTTCTGCTGCCCATTTTAGTAACTTTATTTGTAAAAATACTATGAATAATTCAGTCACTACTATGAAACACAAGTAAATGACATAATCATGATTAATTTAATTTAAATAAAGGGCACAGACACAGTCAGAGTTTAAGGCAATAAAAATAATGAGCCAATCAGCATTAGAAAATGATCCGCTGTTTCCAGGAAGTTTTAAAATTGGCTCATGAGTACAGTATTGTTGGATGTGGAGTCATTCATTTATTCTCCACACCACTTATCCAATTCAGGTCGCAGGGAGGCTGGAGCCGATCTTAGTTGACTATGGGCCAAGGCTTTGTTCAGCCTGGACAGGAGATCAACCCATGACAGGGCAACACAGAGACAGACAGGAATTTACACTCATACCTATGGGCAATTCAGAGCAGCCAGTCAACCTAAACCAGAACAACCAGAAGCAACCCACGCAAACACTGGGAGAGCTTGCAAACTCCACACTGACTCCACACTGACCTAGGGATTGAACCCAGGACCTCCCTTCTTTGAGGCAACAGCATTAACCACTGCACTGCACCCACATCTTCTATTGTGTAACTGTACCTTTCATCGAACAAATGCTGTCACTGTGGTGGTGCTACCAAGGATACAGCTTCAGTACCGTTAGAGTATGTAGTTTTTAAAGTCGCATTGACTCATATATACACCCTGTTCTGACACAAGTTTTGCATATTATTTCTCTGTTTAAAGTTATGGGAAGGTACATACTGTATATGCCACTTTCTCCTGAGAAAGTGAATGTAGTGTAGAACACATTTAAGATACAGTATCTCAAATTTTCCAGGACAGCACAACGTAACACAATGCAACCAGCAGTATGCAACGTAACGTAACCGCTTGACATAACAGCATTAATTGGCATATAACCTCATCGTATATATGTATAAATATACATATAATCAAATGTAATGAAAGCATTCCACAAGCACACATATTCTTGATGGCAGCATCAGTCACCTCACACCTCAGGATTACCCACAATGCACCTACACCCAGAGCATGATAAACTCTCCATTCAGATATACACACTGCCCCCTGTGCTCTAAATTTAGTTCCTGAACTGGCTTTTGACAACTTCCATGCCATGCATTTCTCTGAGCTTTCTGACAGAATCTGCTTTTTTACAGGTCACATCTTTAACTTATAAACAGGCTCACTAATTCATTTTCCTCTGCTCAGCTGCCTGTCAGCACCATGCTGGCTGCACGGCGGACTGTATACCACAGCTGGGAACACTTAGCATGTGATCAGAAATTTAGACTTGATTTTATGGTTGAAATTTCCATTTTCCAGATTATCACTGAAGGCTCATTGCTCAGCGGAAAACCGGGATGGACCAATTCAAACAAGCAGGACAGGCACGAATGATTCAGAGGGATTATAAAGGAGATAAGTGCCACCTCTGTTTGAGTAAAGAGGTGTGTCCCAGGAATGGTGCAACACCTCTAAAAGTGGTGGGAAAAAATGACAGTAAATCAAGCTAATGGAGCAGAGTGAAGATGAGGTACCTACTGACTAATGAAGCCTACATGTGTACAGCAGTCTATAAAGAATAAAATGCCATATTTAAAAACAGCTTATTCTGTGTATAAGGCCTTACTCTAGCTCAGGAAAAGTCAATGGAGTACTTCCCAGTACCATGATGCAGTTGTAGTCCACCATTAGGTGGCTCCATATCTCCATCTGGTGGCAACTTAAATTTCATTTTTTTCCCTCCCTTCATTGGGCCTGTTTTCTTTCACACCGAGAATGCCTGAGAGGGGGAAAGCCAATGCCTTTGGTATGGTCAACTGCATACATTTGATAAATATTTATATAAATAATGTGTATGTCAGAGTCATGGCAGTAGGAGCCGTCTCCCTCCTTTTCTTTGCCCCGTTCCATCGGCCAGACTTGGCTAAGTGTTTAAATCCCTTTAGGATTTCTAGGTGTTGTGGGATACATTGCTGTTTGCCAGCATCTTTGAGCAGAGAGGTGACTTGTGCCAGATAAAGCTGGAGAGCAGAGCAGAGAAGAGCCTTGCTGATCTCCTACCCCAAGCCCCCTGATCCTCTACAACCCTCCTGCCAACTGTTACCATGCCAGATCCAGCTGCCTCCAAGGAAACGTGACACTATAAAGGTAGTGTAATCAAATCACACTCTACGGTTATCATCCTTTTTGTATCTCACAGTAAGTCATACTGAGTCTGAAAGATAATGAGGAGCTGGAGTGTTCCAGAAGTTGAGAAATGGCTTTGTTATGTGTTTATGAAAAAGTTTTTCTCCTCATCAAGTGACTATCAACAAATATTGAATGTTTCTTATCAAGAAAAGCTCCTGTTCAGCACTAAAGAAGCTAACTTTGGACTCCTGATCATTTTTGGCTGAATAACTGCATCTGAGGTATGTTAAATAAGAATAAGAATAAGAATAAGAATAAGAATAAGACATTTTTTTAAATCGTTAACTGATTTTTTTGCTGAACTAGTATGGCCTAGATACAGTGGTGCTTGAAGGTTTATTAACCCATTCAGATGTTCTGTAGTTCTGCATAAATATGACATTAAAAAGTCTTAGAAGTAGATAAAGAGTCCCCATGGAAGTTCAATTAATGAGACAAAAATGTTGTAGATTTATATATTAAGGAAGAACATCTAATATTACAAATCTGTGTGTGGGAAAAATATGTGAACCTCTAGGATTATCATGTATTTTGAAGGTGAAAATAGAGTTAGGCCATTGCAATTAATGAGATGACAATCAGGCAAAAATGAGCATATTTTTTTATCTGTAGAGGCTGCACTGCACCACTCCACCATCAAACACACAGTGTACAAATGCATGAAATACCACTGAGTGATTGAAAAACAAAGATCAATCTGAGCAAGATGCAGATAAAGCAAAACGGTCACCAAGGAACGTTTAAGTTACTAAAGGAATGTTAATGTCCTTGACATTGTTGTGCATAGCTGGGTTAGAAATATAAAACAAGGACAAGCCAATGCTATTGGAAAAAATTGGGATGAATGATATTTAAATAGAACATTTTGATTTAAACAAGAACAACAGTGTTTGGAAAAGGTAAAGCACTGCATTTCAGTAAAAGAACATTATAAAATGTAAAACTTGGTGATGGGAGTATCATGGTTTAGGCCTGTTTCACTGTATCTGGGCCATGACAATGATGGAACAATGGGTTCTGAATTAAACCAGTAAAATCTAAAAACATCAGAATGCTGAATCTCAAGAGAAAGTGGGTCATGCATCAAACAGCTACCATATTTTCACAATTATAGTCCACCCCACATTACACTCTGCCCAATTCTATAAGCCGTATAAAAAATAGAAAGTAATGTAATGTAGAAAAGTCCTAAAAAGGTATGAGAAAGGCTGGATGTGGTGGCGCCATTTAAGTGAGAGAACATCATCACTGATCTATCTTTGCTTTGCGTTGTTTATCTAACTGTTCATTGCTGCAGTAAACAGTACGTTTAAATTCAACTAATCATTTGGGAATGTCGTCTTTTTGTACTGAATTATACTTTTGGTGAATGTCTTTTCATGTTTTTAGATGCCACCCCATTTAAGAAAGACTCACCCAATACCAGGTTTGTAAAATTTATGTATAAGCCGCAGCCTGTTGTTAGAGAAATAGGGTAATCAACCACACAAATCTTATTACCAGAATGGTTATGGATATGGTTTTTAATTAGAAAAAAAGTTAAAGAAGAATAAAGTTAATGTTTCAGAATGGCCTTGACCTTAACCCATGAGAATAAAGAAATGTTGTGGAATGACCTGAAGCAAGAAATTCATGTGAATAAACCCACGAAACATTCCAGAGTTGAAGCCTGCTCACAGACACGTGATATTTGATCATTTTACTCAATTTTATCCAAGTTTTTCCCCTCAAAATTTTAGATTGGATCTTCTTGATCAACTTTTAGGATTGGAAATCTGGTGATGATGAAGTGCCACTGAGACATTAAGGTTTAAGAGGTAAAAAAATAAGCCTTTCACCAAAAGTCAGCATAAAATGCCTCACTATTTTTAGAAGGTTTCATTGCTGCCTGTATATACAGCACACAAAACAACTACCCATTCTATTAATGCTATGCCAAATCTTCCCTTACTACATATACACCCTTAGGGTTTAGGGGGTAAAACTACTCATTAATCTTGGATTTTTTTAACTAGTGAGAATTATTCAGTAACCATGGTGAAACTAATATCTAAGTTATATAGCGAGGATTTGAGAGTATGGATTTAAAGCACAGGCTCACATTGGAGTGATTAGAGGCCAATATTGTTTAGTGTGTAATTGGTCGAAGGCTTTCACACACTCATCTACTGGAGGGCCACACTGGAGTGATGCTGTCTCGTTTCAGAATTAAAGGACTAATAGAAGGCCTCAGTGTTGGTTTATGTATTGAAAGTGAGTCCAAGCAGACAGGGAGCGTTCTGTTCATTCATATGAGGCAGTGTGGTGGTGAAAGTGTTGGCGGCAGCTGGGCTATCTGCAGCTCACACATAAACAGAATGGGTTTAAAAGGCTCCATGGCTGGGCCTCTTGTGTCTAACTCCCCTCCCTCGCCATCTCCTCTACCTCCTCCTCTCTCCACCTTTGCTGAAATTCAGACTCCCTCCATCAACACGTCCTTAATGACTCCATTCTGCTTCGCACCCCTTTATCTGCTCTCCATCTTTCCCTCCGCTAATGTGGCTCTCTCAACAGGCATGGCATGCAAGCAGGGGAATGGAATAACAGAGGGAGAGAGAGAGAGAGAGAGAGAGAGAGAGAGAGAGAGAGAGAGAGAGAGAGAGAGAGAGAGAGAGAGAGA
>JBBIGC010188298.1:0-14073 GCA_037576955.1 Lepidarchus adonis | reverse complement strand
AGAGAGAGAGAGAGAGAGAGAGAGAGAGAGAGAGAGAGAGAGAGAGAGAGAAAGAGAGAGAGAGAGAGAGAGAGAGCGAGAGAGAGCGAGAGAGAGAGAGAGAGAGAGAGAGAGAGACAGAAAGAGAAATGTTCATTTCAACAGCCACAGATCAGATACCAAATAGATATTATGACTAGATCAGTACTACAAACACCATTAAATATATCAAATGTATCAAATTAACCTCATATACACAGGCTCTTCTCTTCTCCCCCTCTCCTGGATTCTCTTTTATCTCTCTCAGAGAAAGAACACTTTTCAGATGTGTGAATCAGATCTCTAATGAGAAGAGCATTGTTTTGTTTCATTGCTCAACTGATCTGTGGGTGGAACTGCAGCCATGACGTGAAATCACAAATTACCATTAGTTTGACATCTGCACCCTCAAAGGGTTTTTAGATGCTTTCCTCACTAGGCAAGGAATTAAATCTAATAAAAAATCTAATAATTTTATTAATAACCATAATTAATGTACAAACAACTCACTACTTCATTATGTCAAACTGTCTATTCAATATAAGTAAAATCTGTATTAAATATAAAAACACATAAACCAAAGGGTTTGGAGATCAATGTGTCTACTCCATAAAAACAAAGATGTGTACAGAAATAACTATCAACACATATTCAAAGATAACAACAACCAAAACCAACTCAACCAAGCTCACCCAGAAACCAGTCAAACCAAAACAAACCCAACTGAACCCAACAAAACTGACAAAAAAAACCCAATCAGACTCAACCAAACCCACCTGAACCCAAGAAAACAGATAAAAAACAATCAGACCCAACCAAACCCACCTGAACCCAACAAAACGGATCAAAAAACAATCAGACCCAACCAAACCCAGCTGAACCCAACAAAACTGACAAAAAACAAATCAGACCAAACAAAACCCAGCTGAACCCAAACAAACTAATAAAAACCAGTCAGACCAAACCAAACCCAACTGAACCCAACAAAACTGACCAAAAAACAATCCGACCCAACCAAACCAAACTGAACCCAACAAAACCAACCCAAAAAAATCTGACCCAACTAAAACCCAACTGAACCCAACAAAACTAACCAAAAAAAAATCTGACCCAACTAAAACCCAACTGAACCCAACAAAACTCACCCAAAACCAGTCAAACCAAAGCAAAGCAAAGCCAACTGAACCCAACAGAACTCACTGAAAAGTGAGACCCAACAGAACTCACCAACAACCAGTCGGACCCAATCAAACCCAAATGAACCCAAAAGAAAATCACAGAAACCAAACCCAAACAAAACCAACACAAACCCAGCCAAACCCAACAGAACCCAAACAAATTCACCAAAAACCATGCAGTCAATCAAACCCAACAACCCCAATCAAGCTCAAACTTACCCCAAACCAATAATAAGACCTAAACAAACCCAATGGAAACCAACGAAACTTAACCAAAACCAATCAAACCCGAACAAACTCACCCTACATCACTCAAACGCAACCAAAGCCAACAAACCCCAACCAGACTTACCCAATACCAGGCACTGAATGATGTTTAAAACACGTAACTTCATACCCCGGTCGGAAAACCCAGCATAACGGAGTAAGCGCGAGACCCTAAGCGGAGCCGGGTACCTTCTGAATCCTGCCGTCCACGTCCAGGTGAATGGTCCGTTGCGCTGAGGACGCTGCTGAGCCCATCCCACTACTTGGTTCCAAAAAAGTCCCACTGAACCCACTAAAGCAAGAACCTCTACCGCACACCAGCGCTGTCCACTGACATCTCTGCGTCCGACTGAGCCCACGACAGCGCAACCCATCGCCTGCCCTCGCGCACGCGCGTGCACGCAGACACACACACGGGTTTGTATTCCTGACGTTTTGGGATTTTTTTTGACTACAGGAGATACGACCCATTCAGACTTACAAAGATTCGGATAGAACTATACTTCAGCTGATGATACTTCTAATCACGCTGCAGCAATTCTACTGCATTTATTTCTGTATATGATATTTCATTCTCTTCTGTAGTTTAAGCTTCAGAGCTTTGGCATTTGATTTTAAACAGGACAGAAAAAGACAACAAAGGCCAAAACCTAAATTTCTTAAATGTCTTATGCTGATATTATATGCTGGATGCCTCAATAAATTTCTATAGGGAACAGGGGCAACAGGGAGTATAGTTCTATACACCTCTAGTCGCTGAAAACCTCCATGACCTTCTAGACTATATACATTTAAACTGAACATAACTGAACATAACATTCTATGGAAAATGGAATCAAATCGCTGAGCTGTACAATTGCTGCACTTGTCAATGAATGTATTCATTAAGGGACAGCAGTTACACACTGGCCATTCTCCCTCTTAGCTTTACAGCAGTGGAAGCATTATTATTACACATGGTTGAATGATTGATGTGGTATAATGACCCATTCCTACTATATATGGTATATGTATATATCTATGTTCTACCTGTGGATCATTCTGAAGTATGTGCTGTGTGCTTTAGCTCTGTACTGCAGGGAGATCAGAACAAAGCTTTTATCTTCAGATTTCACTGTTGGCGTGTCATGTGTCATTGAACACCATCTGGGCTCTTACATGTCCTGTCACCTCCAGACGAATACTTAAACACCTGACCCTTCATTCACTTGGAGGGATGGGGGCGGCGGCATACAGGTGCATGTATGTATGTATATACTGTTGCTACAGGAACAAACCTTCTAAGTCTGAAAGAGAGCAGAGAGACAACAGCATTCCAAACTTTAACATACATTAACAGAATAACATCAGTTTAGATCAGTCCCAAGGTTAAGCCCCAACAACAAACAAGATGGCGGCACAAGGAGACATGTGCACAGTGGCCTCTTCAAGTATGGTCCTCTCCTCTCTAACCAAAAATCACGTATTACCTCACCTCACATTTTTGATACTATATGATGTGTCAGAAATAGCACTTTGCACTTAATCTGTTTTGGGCCAAACTGGAAATATTGATGCACTTAAAATACACATTTTTGCCACTTCATAAATCTTATAAAACTTAATCCAGTTATTATTTACCACTGAAAGCACATTTGCCACTTTATATAACCTATTAAACTTTATTAAACCTTCATAGATGCTCTGAAAACATTTCTGTCCCTTTACATCTCATTGTCAGTGTTGTGGTATATGTTACGTGTTGTCTTGTCTACTTGAATTGAGTCTGTCACACCTTTCACTCTGCACTTTGTTAAACGTACTATGGCACTGTGGTCCATGGAGAAACACTTCATCTCACTATGTATATGTACACAGCTGCTGACAACAAAGCAACCTTTGACCTTCAACATTTTGACCTTTGTCCAACAGCAATATTGAAGCATGATACATACATTTATATTCACTCCCCCATTTTCAAATCAGGTGCTCTTCACATTGTGTGGAACTGCCATGATGAATGGAATAACACACTCTTTCCAAAATTATTCATTCTTTGTGCAAATCATGTATCCACTTCAGGCATCATGGAAAAAAGCTCTTAAAATGAATTTGTTGATACCATTTTTAAACTGAGACAGTGATGATTATGCTTAACCAAAAAACTATGAAACAGAAATAGATGTTTATTCATAATCCCATTTGTTCAATTAATATTTAAATAGCAACACAGTGACTTCCCAGCTCAGCTGCTGCCAAGGACTGAGTCTGAAAATAAAATATTCACAAAACAAGAAAAAAAAAGTAAGAAGACCCCTAACAAGGCCACGCGAACAATAAAAAAGAAAAGGCACAGTGAATCTCTTAACACCAGTAAAGCATAACACACATGGAATTTATAGAAAGATACATTCAGGCATCCATAGTGTGACACCCCTACAGTCTAGTTTGTGCTGTAAACACGGTCTACACTGGAATCAGTCTAACTGATCTTCATTCTTCACAATGACGGTTCAATCAAAGGCAAAATGTGTAGTTTTAGTCACAATAACAATAACAAGTCTAATGACCATTAAACTCATCACAAATTAGATACAAACACGTACACATGCAAACACACGCAGCTCTACAGTATCTTCAAAGTCTACAGCACTGTTTCTGCAATAAAAAGAGGCTAGGCTTCTCACAAGCCCTCAAAGACACCAGAGAACAGAGAGCATTCATCTACAGACCCAACATGGTCCGTATAACTGCATTCAAGACAAAAGGAAACAAAAAACACCCAAAAAATGAAAAACAAAAATGAAATAAGTCCCACCATGAATGTATACAAAGGAAATACAATTTACACTATTTAAATAACTTCATACAGTATTTAAATAGACAAGTAGACCATTCTAATATAAATAATATATAAGGTTTTCTTTGGTTTTAGATAGGCAAAAGGGAATCAATAACAATACAGTACCCATATATACAGTAATACCCATATATACAAAGATTCTTTATCTGTTTATCCATAATGTGCTTGAAGGGACTTTTAAGGCTGAACCTCATTGCACATTTACTGCTAGTGGGGAAAAATAACGATACTACATACACTGCTCATGTGTTTAAGCCACTGAAGCAAGGCTTTGAATTGTTTCATCAGCTCAGCCCAATATGTGAATACTGCTAATAATGTCATGTAACTGGGTCCCACTAGCTTTAGTTCATTATTAGCCACATTAGCGCAGCTGAGAGAAGAATGTATTCCTTAAGATGCTTCTAATGAGTCTCTTTACTTGTCTTGACCCCCTTTATAGCATGTTGTGTTTTCCCTGCTTCAATAGGCCTAGTGCTGTGCAGTCATACTTAAATATTTCACCTAAAATGTTAACACTGCTAATAAAGGGTTGAGGATATGCCTACTGGTTCTGCAGAAGAAAAAAAAAGTCTCTTCAATGACTGGGCGATTCTAATGATTCTTAGGGTTCTTGCTGACCCTAAATACTGCACTTTTGTGTTTCCTCAGCTCTAATATGAGCAGCTCATTATTATTAGTTGATGCATTAACAAAAGTTTGTTAGAGCGAGGAAAACAAGAAGGGTAAAGTGACTGCAAACCTGTTAGATGAGTGAATTTAGAAGTCACTATGGTGTAAATGTAAAACCCTTCAATCAGTGTTGCCCAGTGAAGCTGCCGGGAAACGTGGTCAGAAGCAAAAACTACACTTAATAAATGTCTCAAATGTTCACAGGGTCCATTATTAGACCTTGTTTGGAACGCACTTTTAAACAGACTATTATACCGCAGTCATTTGTAACTGTATTCTCAAGGAAAAAAATTGTTTGTGTCATTAAATGAATGGTTTTGTATGCAGTAATTTTTAAACACTTACAGTATGTTTGCTTTCCTCACTGTTGACTGAAGTAATGTTGGATTACAGTGGTTTCAGGAGAAGGGCAGTTCCATATACACAAAACATCCCTTATATACTTACATAAACATACTTAAGCTATAGAGACTGAGAAGTTCTATATTTAAAAAAAAAAGCAAGTGAAGATTCAGTCTTGTGCCTTTCCACAACCAGTCAAAGGCAAAGCAGTGGACATAACCACGCCAAGGTGCAGTTCTGTTCCAGACCGAAGCTGCAGTCAAGTCACAAAGTGGTTAGAGTTCCCAGCAGGTGTATGGACACCTCTCTGTAATCTCACTCCAGTTTAGTGCAAAGTGCTTAGTGCTCCTTCAGTCTAGAAAACAGAGACATGCACTAGTCACTTACACAGTGTGAACATGTACAAGGATAATCTTATTATGGGCAAAATCTCAGACAATGTATTTACATGCACATATGTAATCTGACAATGTAGCACAGTTTAGAAAATTAAAACAGAAATTAGTAGCAACCTAGGACAAATATAGATATATTATAGGTATATAATATAGGTATATTAGATACACAATCTTTCCATGTAAAATCATTTTAAGTATTTTTTTGACATTTGATTACAGATGTAGTGCTAGTCTATGTGTACTCTTTCAGTAAAAGCTTTTTTTAATGGTTATATAGAATAAACAAAATGGACCAGAATTACAGTACTCACTGACTAGAAAAAAAAAATTAAATGTTATTTTTAAAAATATGGTAATATCTTTAATTTAATGTCTAAAGACAGCGTATTTTATGTTTTACATGGCCATTTAAATTCAGATTAGAGTGATGCATGTAAGGCTGCTCAGATAAAAGACAGAAATAGTGGATACAGATAAATATATGCTCACTCTACAGCAACAATTGGACGGCTCTTATTAGACCTCAGCTCCTTCAACACCAATCTCAGCAGCAACTGGAAACAGAACACAGAGTAAGCACACAACACTAAACATGGAGGCATGTGTGTTGAAAATGAAAGAGAGAGAACGGAAGCACTCACTATTAGTGCCAAAAAGTCTGCAGCCATGAGCATGTAGAAGACCTGAGCCCAGCTCTGTGCAGACAGCAGTCCTGCCAACAAGGGGCCTATAGCAGCACCTGCAGGTCAAGAGAAACGGCTGAGGCACACTTCAAAACATTTGTTTTACATTAAAACCCCCAATAATATATAAAACTCATTCCCTTTGGAGATAACTGTGATATAATTATGCAATGTGTTTTACACACAGAACACGACACAAAGCTAAAATACATCATTAAAAAAATGTACAGGCTAAAATCTCATGAATTTTGAAGCTCGTCTCTGTGCTGATTGGCATATTGTAAGCACGATACTTTATGGCATTTGCATAGTAAGGGCTTTCTTTTGGCAACTTCACCATGCAGCCCATCCTTCTTCAAGTGCCTACTTATTGTGCATCTTGAAACAACCACACCACATTTTTTCAGAGTCCTACATTTATTTTTCTCAATTCATTTGATATTTTCTTATATCCCTTTCTGTTTTATAGAGTTCAACTACATTTTCTCACAGATCCTTTGACAATTCTCTTAATTTCACCCTTCAATAATAAAAAAAAACAACATCAGTGCAGCACTGGATGAAAGATGCAAGTGTCTGTCAGGAGTCCAGAAACTCACTGACCTTTTATACGCACCCACTAAATACAAGCAAACAGATCACAGGTGAAGATGGTTTCCTTTAATAGCCATTCAAATCTCTTTAGGTCAGTCAAGCTGTGTGCATCTTATCAGGCCAAATCACCAGGGTATGTAAACTTTTGATCAGGGTCATTTGGGTAGTTTCTGTTGTGATTATGATTTTAAAAGAGTAAACACAGTTGTCTGACACAAATGACTGAAACCACTAAATATGAGTGAAATAAAAATTTTCCTGCTATCATTCAAATTCTTTGGACAAAAGAAATCATAAATTTGGGCAGAGTATGTAAACTTGTAACTGGTATGAGCTGTAGAAGACTTGGACGTTCAATCACAGTTTAAGACAAGAATTTTCTGAGAATACACCTTATTAAAAAGTGAATATAAATACATTCAGATATTGAACACTGCATGTATACCTTTTACAAATTTATATACACACATTTTTAGTGTGTCTATTTTTACCATAATACAATACAGATGTGACTTGGTAAGAGGGATAAGTGCATTCGATTGTGATTAGGAATCACAGCTGAATGTCCTAGTTACAGAAAAGGGTGGAGAAAACAGACTCAATTAAATTTCCTATGTTTATGCTCGGTTTCTGAGAAAGGTAAGAGACAATAGCCTGTACCACAGCCTTCAAAGAAAAGACATATAAAACACTTCCAGGAATTCTTGTAAGGTGTAATGTGTTGTCAAGTGTCTTGGATAAGGACAGTTTAGGTTCTAATCTCTTTACCAACAGATCCTGTCCCATCGATAATGGCTGTGACCGTAGACAGAGCTCTTGCATTGCCTTTCAGGCTCTTGTGGGTTCCCTATAAATTAGAAATGTGTTAGTGTAGATAATCAAAAAGGAAAAGTAATAAAATAAAAAATAAAAACTGGAAAACAGATAAACTTGCTGTTCATTCACAAAATATACAACTAATGCATCAGTAGCATATGGGCAAACCGTAGACAATGATGACAATGCAGTGAAGCAGATGCTTATTAGTTTCGATTATAAACATGTTTGATGTGTTTTTTTGTACTTTTTGGTATACATACACAGATTATTTTAATGTAACTCTGTTACAAATACAGTCAATAGAGATAAGGCTGGAAAAACTATGTAGCTGTTTAAATTCATTCACATACACTCCAACACTTACCAGATCAGCAGACACAGCTGTTGTGATGAGTGCATATGGTCCATTGACTAATCCCCCACACACCAGCAGCATTGCTGCAATATAAAACAAAAATAAAATAAATAATTAAATGTGTAAAGAATTATTTAATCACAGTGGCTGTGCTGCTTAATATAGTATATACATACTGTAGTCTTAGAGCTTTAATTTGCATTTTTGGTTCAAACCTAAATATTATATTATAAAATGGAATCTGACCTGACTTAAACCATATCACATCAACCATATTAAGTTTTGAGCCTGAAACTGACACAAGTCCAATAATGATCTGAACCTGCTCATTATCAAATAATGTGTCAAATTAAACCAGACAAGATAGCACCAGTAATTGTGCAGTGAGAATAAGAATCATCATTAAATCATGAACTAATAACAATATAAAATAATATGATGTAACTGAAAATTGAAAATCTTAACCTGAGTGTGACTAAACTCAATGTCTCAACGTCAAATATTCTTCTCTCTAGTCTCCAGGTAATAGCATTGGTGTCTTACCAATAGTGGGGCCCAGGCCAAACTGGCTCATCATGGAAAAGCCATAAAGCTAGAAAAGTATGACAAACACACACAGTGTCAGGCACATAAAAGTTGAACCTGAAGAACCTGAAAATATATGACAATATATAACAATATTGCTCTCTGCTGGGAATAACTACAGCATTATAAGTGTAATCAATAAATTCTTACATCTAAATATATATTTAGAATACATCATAACCTGTCAAAGAACATTCTATTTACTTCAGTCAAATGTAGATAATTTCCACATAAATAAAATATATCACATCAACATAGTCAGTGTCAATTTACGTACCTTCTGGCAATAAACGTGTTGTTATACAGTATTTGACATATGTTTTTTTTAAGTGATGTATACACATAATCAAGTAAGTCATGTAAATACAAAAAATGTTTTCAGGCATTTAGTTATGACACTTTGTTTTGTGCCGTACTCCAGAGGGCAGTAAAGAGACATACTGTTGGGGCAGCCAAGAGCAGCATGACAGCACATGTAGTAGCTCTTTTTCCTAGCTTATCTGATATCACTCCTGCCAGGATACCACCTACACACACACACGCACACGCACGCACACAATATATTTAAAATGTAAAAAAGAAAGCAAAACAATAAAATATAACTACTTTATATTAATCCATGAGTGACAAACAACAGTAATGTATAATTAATATAATTTAATAAGGCCCAATATAAGCACACTTAATTCATTTTCATTAAAATATTTAAAGAAAATATTTTACATAATTCAAATGAATGTAAATTGTATATAAATCTGAAAAGGAACAGAGTTCCCTCTCTCTTCAATTCAGTTTTCTATGCATTGTTATGATAGTTACCATGAACACATGATACCCAAATAATGATTTAAAAAATTAATTATAAATTGTTAGGTAATTTCTGAACTACTCCTCCTTGACTTGAAAAAGAAGAAAAACAAGACTGGTGAGTTCCCATACCAACAATTCCTCCAACATCAAAGAGGGTGGACAGGTCTCCTGCTTTCTTGGAATCAAGGTGAGCTATGACAAAGGCAAAGACAAAACACAATTACTGGTGTCTGCTTAAATATGTGGCTGTTTCAGTAAGCTACGAATGACAAGTTACACAAGTTTAGGCAGTTGAAAATGTGCAGAAAAGTTCAACCTGCATTTCAGTTTTACATATGCTCCTTCCAACTCACCGGCTTTAGTGATGTAGAGGGGCAGCCAGAACAAGAAGGTGTAGCTGACCAGTTTAGCAAAAAGCAAGGAGAAAGAAAATTCCACCACACCCTGCATACAGGGTCCAGAGAGAGAGAGAAAGAGAGAGAGAGAGAAAGAGAGAGAGAGAGAGAGAGAGGGGGAGAGAAAGAAAGAGAGACAGTGCTATATTTTATACACATCACATATACATAGGCATAAGCATATAAAAACATTTTTAGGGAAGACTTTAATATATTCAAAAGCATTACTAACTTTGTGAAAAATTAACAGTCACATGGTTACCATCACAGAAAATATGTTGTGTTTCCATTACATGGGACTTTACTCACTTTTTTGTTTTTTTTATTAGGCTGATCTGGTATCTAGTACCTGATACCTGATATTATTTTCAGAACCTACTCTTGTGTTTTCATGCGGGTAGGCAACTAAATGTCACATGGAAACACTGTTGATTACTTAATTTCAAGAAAGAATCATTTTACACCATGGCACAAATGTGCCATTTTTAAAAACACCAAGCTACTACAGCAGCCACACATTTCTTATCGACTGATTGTCTCTCAATACACTAAAATGTTACAATACTTTCAGTATTCTCCACTGCTACCATGGTAGTCATGATGTCGTAACAGTTTCTTGTTGTATCACCAACTACACAGAGGAGGTACTAACTAGAGTGGAAAATAATTTAGGTACAGGATACAAAAAAGTGAGTTAGTCAAGTTCAGCCGGGTGCCATTTAATGAAAAAGAAAATAGCAAGTAATAGTGTAAAACTAACTCAAGGTTGCACAAGGGTTCTGAAGGCCTAAAGTTCAGCACAATTTGGCAGCTCCTCTACTCAAACACACCAACTAAACCAGTTAACCATGTTTGTCAGAGCAAGAACAATCCCTAAGCAATATCAGGAAGGAACCCTGAACTAAATGATTGTTTTGCTCATGGTAATAATGCTTTTATTGTAATCAAACTCGTCTAACATCTACTCCTGAAAGCTCTGTGAATCAGGAGTGCTAAATCAAAACTGTATACATACAGAAACTCTTTGTTGGAATTTGTGTTCTGAGTGGATAGAAATGTGTGACAGGTGCTTACTGGTATGCAGAGTGCTCCTCTGAAGCTTATAGCCGACGGCTCTGCCTCACTCTTCACTACTACTACCTGCTGCACAGGAACACACACAGCACTCTCCTGGCCAAGGAGCAGCTCTGTATCACAGCTCTGTCATGCACACATATGCATATGCACACGCACACACACCATTAAAGAGAGTTAGTATGGACTGTAAGAAAGAGCAATTACTATAATGCATTGGCCTGTCACTACTGAGTGTGATATATGTAGCTGGTATACTACTGCTCTAACAGCCATGTGTGACAATTCTATTTAACTGTACTAATAATATAATAAAAAGTATTTTGTTAGCAGTTTGCTACTATGATCTCCAGATGCATAACAAATATGCATAACAGGTTTGTCACAGAATGCTTGACAGGTAAAGATGGGTATTGTTAACAGTATGCATATCAGTACTTAAAAAAAAAATTCTTTATTTAAGAAATCACTATATTATTAAATGCATTTACATTTATATTTAACAAATTTACATTAAATGTGAAATGGAACATAAAAATGAACAAAAAACAGCAATGTTTTAAACAAATACAAAATGACTTGCTAAAACATGAAAGTTTTTGTTCGTTTTAATCACAAACAAGCAGAAGAGAACTTTCTGTTCATTGCACACATTTGAGGAAAAGACACCAGTGTCTGTGTGCATGTAGATTAACATCTTAATCAATAAAAGAGCTGCTCAGATAAAATGAGGAAAATCATTTTTATGTAGAAACAAAAATTTGATGTATTAATTTCTTCAATACTGAAAGCAATACTGTTAACATCATCAATACTCCGGGCTTTAAAAATGTTGTCCCAGGGTCTGTATTGTAACAGGTTTCTTTAACCATTCATACCGACAGGGGCATTACTACACATTTTAGGTCATATAAAAAAACATTATATTGGGCGACCAATATTACAAAAGATTATTTTTTTCTGGTAGTGTTTATTGGGCCCTTGGATTTATCCTATGCCTCCTCTTACAGTGCTCCTGGCACCTGGTGTAAAATGCATGCTAAAACCACCATACACTTCAGACTATTACACTTCTGCAATGCGTTTTTATGAGTCTGATTGGGAAACAAAACACTGTATCAGCCTAAATGCTAGTAGCAAGCATGACATTCTTGCACAGCAAAGATAATTGAGCTTTTTTTAAAGAGAGAAATAGTTTCTGGCCTTAAATTATTTTAAAGTTGCAGTAGACCCTTCATTTTTGTTATTTGGCACACTATGCATGTTTGTTCTTTTAAAAATGATGCGATTGCTCAGTTTGCTCACCTTGTTTTTGACCCCCTGCTTGTACTGCAGGTAGAGCTCTTTATGGCCATTCATGCCCATCCAGCTCTTGTACAGCTTCTGCCATAAACACAACAGTAAGATCAAAAGGCTTATTTGTGCAAATAAAAGAACATTTCCTGGAAGGGCTCTCTGTCCCCTTTACTATGTGTGCCAGTGATAGTTGCCATAGAAACCACTGCGGAACATGAACATGACAGACATCCTCATGACACCTAACCATTATTTACCTTAACCTTCACCCTACATCAACATATATATGCTCATACATACAGTAGAGAGGGTGTATGGTGTTCTACTTACCTGCTTATTAATGACACCGTTCTGGGTTTCAGCACTCTTTAGGTCATTAGGGTCTACAGAGCAAAATAGAAAGAAAATAACCCACTCAGAGGTAACACATACATGTCCACACATACAGACAAAACATGACCATGTGACAGTAAAAAAACAGGAAGACAGACAAGCAAATAGTGGCATATTCTTTTGAAATTTTTCTTTCTATGGAGAGGACACAAGCAGTGTGAACACATGGGTCAACACCAGGTGTCGCTTAAAGTATATTAAAGTAAATTCCTTAATTAAAGGGCTATCTAGATACTCGTGCACAAGTTATGTATGTGACATAGCAACCATATGATACTTTAAAGTATTTGGCTTTGTATACATTTCTTTGCATAGAAAATACAATTCCTAAACTACATTTACCACCAAATAAAACTGATCTAAGTTTCATTATCAAGTAGCTTGTATTTGACAGTTTGGACGTTCGTATATAGAAGCTATTACTGTTTTTTACTTTAGGTAAATAAATTGTCTTTAAAGTACAGTCAATCAACTACTTGAGCACTGCTTACACATATATGCATGCTAAAATTGAATATCTAGACTTACAAGACCACTGCTTAAGGTGGTAACAAACAGTCAAAAACAAGAATGACAAAACACTCACGCTCAATGAGGAACAGGAAGCAAATGATGCCCATGATGGCGATGATGATACCAGGTACAATGAAGGACATACCCCAGTTTGAAGACACATAATATCCAGCAATCAGAGAGCCAAGGATGTTCCCCACTGATGTGTGAGAGTTCCAGAGCCCCATAATCAAACCTCGCCTGAACATCAAATTCAAAGTCATACCAAAATCCATCCAATATACAAATAAAAACATAAAAAACACCTGAGTGCATTACGCAAAATGTTTGATCAATATAGTGGTAGAAATTTACTGTTAATTTACTTAAACGTATGGTGAGAATTATCTGAGGTTAAAAAAGAAAAAAAAGAAAATGTAAATTTGACGAGAATTGAAGGACAATGTTTCCATGGCTAACAAGTTGAGTAAGAACAAACACAGGTGCCTTAACGTTCTGCCTCAGTGGGCAATATTCAAAGCAATATGCTCTGCTTCAGAAGGAGTATGGATGTTTAACTCTAGTACACTAGTACAGAAATAATGTATGGAATGTATTGAGCTCCATACCTTCCCTTCCCAAACCAGTTCCCAATGCACGTTACCACACTGGGCCAGCCAGTGGTCTGCACTAAACCATTTGCAATCTGTTAAGGGGGGAGGGAGGGAGAGAGAGGGTGTGAGAGAGAGGGAGGGAGAGAGAGAGGAAGAGAGAGGGTGTGTTTGAGAGAGAGAGAGAGAGAGAGAGAGAGAGAGAGAGAGAGAGAGAGAGAGAGAGAGAGAAAAAGAGAGAGAGAGAGA
>JBBIGC010188287.1:0-14075 GCA_037576955.1 Lepidarchus adonis | reverse complement strand
GGTTGAAGATCAGTCGAGCTGCTGCATTCTGGATCCTCTGCAGTGGCTTGATTGTAGTCGCGGGTAGACCGGTCAGCTTTAAAGATTAATACTCCTGTTTAAAAAAGTACAACTTTGAAAACTGTCTGGATGTCAGTACATATACACCACTTCCAAAAACCATCATGTTGTACTGGTCAAAACATTTGCCCTCTGAATTCCCAGCGGACATTCTAATTATTATAATGAGACTACTGAGACATGCTATGTATAACTGCGGCATCTCACTAATATTGGAAACCAAAAATTCACTTCAAATGTATTTGAAAATGAAATGTTCCAGAAAGTAACATGAGCTTTTAGATTTAAATATTACAGCAATTCAGTTGTTTTCTGGAATAACTATGTCTCAGTAATTACCAGTATTGAAGAGTATGGTGTAATTCAGTATGAACTATTTCCCAGTTACAGAAATTCTCTGGAAAATGTAGATGTCAAATTTTTAAGCTATCCTGCATTTGTGTTTGTAAGTAGTAGAACAGATAATTTATTAGAATAATTTTTTAGAACAAAGGGTTTTATTACAAGAAGATGAATGATTATTTTTTATTTTTGTTGATTCTGCACCTGATACAAAACATAAATAGATTTTTTTCATTCAATTATTAATTATCTCTCTGTGTAATTAAATATAGAGATGAAGATAATTTCCACCATAAACTAAAAACAAAACAACAACAAAAATCTATATATAACTTGAAAGTGAAGTTTAATGGCTTCCCTTATTTATCCCATAATTAAAACAAATCAGAATTTGTTTTTAATGATTGATTTATTTGAATATTTGATATAATTAAACAAATGAAAATGGCATTCACAGGAAAGATGGCATCCTAAATTTTTGTGCACCACCTTTTGCAGCAATCACTGCTAATATGCATAACTGAAGCAATAATCTTTGAATGCTGAGGGTTAAAAATAAATATTTTGCTCATTCTTGTTAGATATAAGATTTTAGCTTCTCATAGTCAGAAAGAGGCCTGGCATTGTCTTGCTGGACTAATACTGTATTTCCCCAAAGATAATCTATGGCCTATACATGAATCGTACAAATCTGGTATTGGGTGCGGCTTGCTTAAATAGGGTGGCCTGTCTAAAAACATGAAAACGCATTCACTAAAAGTATGATTCAGTACAAAAAGACGACATCCCCAAATGATTAGTTGAATTTAAATGTACTGTTTACTGCAACAACGAACAGTTCGTAAAGCAACGCAAAGCAAAGACAGATCAGTGACGATGTTCTCTCACTTATTTGGCACTGCCGGGTGTTGAAATCCCACCCCAGTGCTGCGTACAACGTAATACATTCTCTCAGCATGTGCAGACTTTCTGTATATTGCATAAACATGTCTTCATGTACAAAAAAGACAGTTGTTTTTGTCTTTTATTATAAATAATATAACTTTGGTTAAATTAGGTTAAAACACTGAGGTACATAGTGAAAGCTCAGAGATGGGGTAATACGGTAGCAAAGATGTTGCCTTGATTACAGCATAGGTCTCTCTAAAATCCCAATATACAGTACTCTCAGATGCATCCCCATACTATGACACAGGTTGACTTTTGGTTTGTCCATTTTGTCTTTGGCATTAGGAACAAACTGAAACATGGACTCATCTGACCATAGTACATATTCCCTCTGTCTGCGACGATGCTTTCTCATCTCAAGACATAATGTACTGCAGATGTTGAAAGACGAAAAAATTCCAGAAATAGTTTTTGCACATTCACCTGCTTTAGGTGTTAATTTTGACACATATGCATGAAGTTAATGAGAATAATTTCAAATTGATTGTGACGGAGCGATCTGCTAGGTAGTGGAAATAAGTTATAATGAGTCATCAGGGGGTAATCATAAGGCATTTCAACCCATGAAAACAGTGATATCTTTAGGTGACTTCACTTCAAGTGTTTTCCATTTCATCCATTTCATCATCAAAATAGGAAAAATTCATTCAGTGATGACACATCTTCATGGAATGTATGGCTCATTTTCTTAAAGGTCAAAAATGTGATGGGCGCTCATGGAAATAGCTCCGCCTGTCTTATCCTGAACCTGTGAACTGCCCTGTTATATGCCCTTTTTCATTTTACTCTCACTCCTTACAGTTTAATTATAAGAATCACAGCTTCAACTCAGCAGATTCCCTTTCATCATGTGCTTCCTCGGTCACAATAACAGTTATGATATACAGCTTTGGTGGCAACCTTGTGAACCTTGTTGAGATCTATTTAATGGCTTCCAAGTCATCGTTCCATGTTGATGAAAGGGACAGACTTTGTCTGTAAAACCCCAGAGCCCTTGAGAGAGTTCTTTTTGGAGCGGTTTCAACACTTGGATTGAGGGATTTAGGTGCTTGAGGGTGAAGTGCTAAGGATTTATCTTCCTCATGTGGCTGTGGGATTCACAGTTGAGTAAAAACTCTGGAGAATGGTGATACTGGCCAGATGTAACTGAAAGTGTGTGTGTGTGTGTGTGTGTTTGTGTGTGTCTTGGAGGAGGCAACTTGTGGGGATGGGCAATATGACAATATGCTATCATTAACGGGAAACATTATTCTTCATATTTTTAACTACATGCTGGTCTGTATAATGTAACACAGATAATTTAGTGTTTAGTAATGGGTATGATTGTTGTAGTTTAATGTGGTTCGGTTTTTATTTATTCTACTAAATTCTATACATGTATTAATATAATTAATATTTAAAGACAACTGAGAGAGATACTTGTTACAGTGGTAAGGGTGTAGACACACATGATGCATGTTTGTAGTATGGAAGTGGGGGATAGAGCCACACCATTTATTATGGCGTGTGGGGTGGATGCTCCTACTCCAAATTTGGGCACAGGTGGGCAACCAGCTGGTTGGTTTGTACTTAATTTCCAATTAATTGGCTAATGTGCTGTTCATATAGATAATTTAAGAAACTCTTTCAGTAACTTCACCCTTTAGCTTATGGATGGCAGCCAGACTGGCAAAATAATAATAATAATTATTATTATAATTATTATAATAATAATAACACAATTTGCTAAAAGGGTACTAGCCTTTTGCCACAAGGGGAAACAAGCACCTAAATCCCCTTTGCACTTGCATTGTTTTCATTGAACTAGTATTAGGCTGTAACGTGCTAAAGGCTGAATTTGGATGTGTTTACATGTTTTCTGCTCAAATATAACAGTTAAATCTGTATCGTTGTTGTAGATAAAAGTAGAGTAGGTAAGGGCTGTCAACTGAGCAGTTTATTATAACATAAAACACCAGTGTTTATGTTTTATTGGTGCGAATATGTATTTCTGCAACCTCATTATCAAGCATTTTTAGCATATTATCAATATTTGCCAATATGAGCATACTTCTCATATTCTGTTGTAGCTGATTGGATGCTGACCATTAATGGTAGCATAATTTTATATTATTAATGTATAGTTTTTACCAATTTTTTCACTTTTTACTTTCTTACACAGTTTATATAATTTTGGAATGAATGACGAAGACAAAAATTGGATGGTTTTACTGGTGCATTTTGGTCCATCAGAAACTCAAGTATGTAGTGGTATACATGAATCGTGAAAACGCCCTTGAAATACTGTACCTATATAGATTTATAGACCAAGTGACTTTTTCCCCCCCGTGGGGTTTTGATGGTAAAAGCAGATAGTGGTTTGAAGGAATGCCCTATTGCATTCTGCAGAAGATGGAGCCATATATTACTGACCAGAATGATGATCTTTGTGCCATTGGAAGAGGGGAACAAAGGGGATCCGTAGATCCATGCAGATATAAAAGTCAGAGAGAATTTACGACAAACAGGTTGGGAATTTCAGGTTTAACCATATTGATGGGGTTATTTTCTTCTTTTCTTGCCTTTTCATGAGCCAGGAATGTCTCTCTCAGAATCCTGCCATTGTTGATACCCTGGCACCACACAAAGCATAAAAAGCGCTAATACTTTTCCTGACACAAAAGCTTTTATTATTAATTTACAGTGTCTGCTGGTAAGAAACTGGGATAAGCAGAAGTATGTGGGAAAACATTTAGATGTCTGGCTTCCTTGTGCTGATGTTTGAGATATGTGGCTTTATTGTAGGCGCACTACACTGGAAACAAAATGCACAAGTGATGCAGTAGTGCCACATTTACATTTGCAAAAATAAACCATTAATGAAAGTATAAAATGAAAAAAATCTAATGATAAAACTAAATTTAAAAAATAAATCAACATGAGAGTGACAGGGACTACATCTTAGGCTGTTCCTATTTTTTTTCAGCCAGCTGACCACAAAAGTGAAGGGAGTGTTGAAACCACAAAGCGCTAAACCTATTTAAAATTAAAATACAACGTATATTTTATATAGACACATTACTCGCAAAAAGTTAGGGATATTCAGCTTTTGGGTGAAATTTTAGGATGAACCTACAATGCATTAACCCTTAATAGGTGAACTTAGTGTGACCTTCCTTTAACTGTTCAATGTTCTCTAACAAGGAGCTTAATGGCAAAATTCACAACAGGTGTTTGATGCATGAATCAACCAATAAAAACTGGTTCAATAAGAATTAGTGTTTAAACAGTCCTCCTCATCATGCTGTTCAGGAGACGACACCCAGCAACTGATCAGCAGTAACAGGATGTTCTCAGACAGAAGTGGACATTTAGTTTAGAGCATCACAGAGTATCATCAGCAAGAGGTTGCAACAGAGATACAGAGAGACTGGACGAGTCACAGAAAGGCATAGAAGTGGACGTCTTTTGGCCACATCCCACACTGATGACCTCTTCATTGTGAACAGTGCCCTGCAGAACCAGATGATGAATGCCACTCAACTCCAGGCACATTTAATGGAGGTGAGAGGTGTCATGTCAGATAATTCAAAACTGTCTACATCAGTGTGGTCTGTGTGCTAGATGACTTGCAAGGGTACCTGACAACACCACCAGGCACAGGCGTCATCCAGGGAGCATTGGACGAGGGACCAGTGCTGTTCTCTGATGAAAGTCGGTTCACATTGAGCAGAAATGATGGCCACCAATGATGTTGGAGACATAATGTTGAGCGCTATGCATCAGCCATTGTTGTCACCAGTGGTGGTGGTGATACAGTGTGGGCAGGTGTGTCTAGTCAATACTGCCCACACTTTGTGAATTATATATACCCATACAGTCCATACAAGCTGATACAGTCATTGTGCCCTTGCATGAACAACACAGGCCTTATTTCATCTTCATGGACCACAGCGCTCCATCAAGGTCACATCATTAGGGAATGGTTGCTGGAGACTGGGGAAATGCGAGTAGAGTTGGCACTTTCTCCAGACTATTGGTATATGCACTCAATAGCCAAAATGGACTATTCTATTGCCAGATACTCTGGCATCTGTCATGATGAGATATATCAGTTCTTGAAGTTCTTATGCAGGAAGCAGGAAGAATGAGCCACTTTGACTTTGTGAAAGATTGATGACTAAGTCAGATCATCTCCAAAATATCAGATCTTGGAGTATATTAGTTTTCCAAAAGTGATCCAAGGAAGGACAACTGGTGAATCGGTGACAGAGTCATAGACACCCAAGGCTTGATGCATGTGGGGAGTGCAGGCTAGCCCATCTGGTCTGATCCCAAAAAGGAGTTGCTGTTGCTCATAATATTAATGCTAACTCTGATAATAAGGCATCGGAACACAGTGCACAACAGTCATAGCCATTTCAGCTACATGAGCAGGACCTAGTCAATATAAGGCAGGTGGTCATAATGTTATGGCTGATTAGTGTACAGTGAATGCAAATATTAACTTTCCCTCTTGCTTTTGTTCATGGCTTGTAGGTTCAGAAGAGGATCTCAGGTAGTTTGCTGGTGTTTTTTGTTGCATTTTGAATTATCCATAGCGCTACTGTGTAGTCTGCTGAAGCTGGTGAACATACTGATTTAAAAGCTGTGTTTGATTACAAGGGCAACAGCTGCAGATTCTATCAGAGCAACATGTGCTGAAAAATGTGTTAACAAAAAAAATCAATGGCATTTTTATTTTTTATTAACACATTAATGAATATTATATACTTGCTTGTTAAAAAAATACATTTGTGTCCTAAATTTGTCTTTGTTTATGAAACATGCAGTTTTTTTAATGTTCTTAAGCTTCCAATTATATCCATAATGCACTCAGAGAAAAGTTTTATACATTATTTCTATATTAGTACATTTTAGAATAAATGTTGCTGAAAGGAAGTAAACCAAGAGATTCTAACCAGACTGTAAGATTAGCCATATGTAATATATTCTATGTGGAACTGATGCACACTTGTGAATCAAGTAAGTGGGTCATATTATACACATGAGGTGAATTTTCATGGCTAAGAATCTTTTCAGCATATCTGACTGAGAGATACCAAAGCCTGCTGACCCTTGCATCATGTTCAAGCTAAAAAAGCTTGTTAGTTTTATGGGAGAGCAAAGAGGAAAACAAGCATTACGAAACGTGGGGCCATGCGGATCCAGGAACATGTCATAAATCCAGCGAGGGCGGGGTCTCGCACAGCCCGACACATCTGAACTTTTTACCCAGGAGCTTTACAGCAGACGTGAAGCCATCCATCTCACACGTCACTTTGGCTGTTTTGCTCATAACTCAGGTGATAAAAACAGTTCTCCTATCACAGCCATGTTGTCCGCAAGTTTTGCTAGCATGATCAAATCACGAGTGAAGGTGTGTTTTTTGAGATTCATACTGTAATAATGCTACAGAAGGTTCATATTGCCTCTTCAAAGTAAGCTGCAGCATTAAGAAATGACTTACAGAATAACAGAACTAGAAATTACTGCAAAGTCACCAACTGGCATGATTGGATTAGTTAACAATTGTTATCCATTTTCATTTATTGTCATTTTTTTCCTTAATAACAAGGGTTTTTAAGGATAGCTAGCACATGCTATACCGTTAGGGCTCTGGCTAATAAGTTCCCTTATTAAATAACATTATTAAATAACATGGTGAATTCTGCACTGTCTTCTATTACCCTGTTTCTTCAGGCAGTTGTAAAGGAGTTTAAACAAATAGTTTGGCTTATCCCAAATCCAATCAAACAGCTAAGATGTTTGGCTGTCTAAGGTGTACTTGTTTAGCTGCAATGCTAGTGTCACTAGCAAGTAGCTAGCACTGTGCAAACTACAACACTAGAGTAATCTGAAAAAGTCTTAAGCATGGTTTCAGACATTATGACAGGCTGTTGTAGATAAAGAAGGACAGAACCACAATCATACATGTTTATGAAAAAATTTGTCATGTCAAAAACCACAAAAGCAAGTCTATTTGAAGTAACATTCTAGCATGATTTGAGGCCAGTTTACACAATGCTAATTGAAGTTCATTAACTTTCATTGCTTCTTGAGTTTTGCAATAGAAGCAATAAAAGTTTTTGTACTCCAATTATCCTTATGAACTTCAATTACACAGTGCTGATTGTAATACAAAGACTAGCACTGCTACCTTGCTGCATAGCTCCAGTGCAAAACTAAAGAAGCAAATTTCAGCCCCCGGAGTCGTGGGCCTGTGCTGCTGTGATTAGACAGGGGAGGGGCCTTCAAAGCGCCGCAGTGCTAAAACAACACCGCTTTGGGCCGATTAGCTCCCGTGAGTGTCTTGGTGCACAGTGTTGAAAATCCTCGGCCCCCTTGTTGTTCAGCCTGATGAAAGCATTCCTACGGCGGAGCCGTGATTCAAAACAAAAATCCTGTGGACCCCAACAGCAGTAGCTTATCTTCTTCTGTCTAGTCCCTGCTGCCAGAGATTAAGGAGACAATGTCCTGCGCATCCATAATGCCTACATATCTGGATGAGTAGACTGGCTGTTCTAGTCTTCTCCTATTGAGGTCATAGTACTTTTGTCTTCATGAATGTGAAGGAATGTCTCAGAAGGGTTTAGCATAATTTTGAATGATGAATTATGAATTCATAGACGTTCATTTGAACATAGTAGATGTATTAACACATTTGATATGAATGTTTATAAGTTATATGTCAATAAGGAGGCTTTTTGAGTTATGTAAGTGCACCTGAAAATAGTCTATAAAGAAGATTAGAAAGACTTATACAAATTCTTTAATTGTCTAATTATCACTCCTCACTTTGATTAAATGAACGATTTTGTGAAAAAAGGCCATATTCCATCATACACACACAAAAGGTAAATTACAATTCTTGCCTTGCCCTAATGAGACTTATCCCAGTGCTCTTAGAGTGAAATACAATTAAGACATATAGCCAGTTCTGTTTTTAAAGCTGTTACACAAAGTGTTTGCACCGATAAGCTTCACTATTCATAAGAAAATGAGTGACCTCTAACAGATGGCAAGAAAATGTGTAAAGGGAGAACCCTCGAATCCTACATGCCACAAACACTCTTTTCCCTTTAAAATTCAGGCACCTTTTTTTGACAGATTATGGTCTGCTTTGCATGTCTGAGGGCTTATGTGAACTCAACCAAAAAGACCTTTGGTCTGTAGATAGTTGGAATGTTCGATAGGGACTGTATTTCATTTCCTGGACTTGTGCTCCACAGATAAATCTCAGTTTTTAGGAAAAAACACATCTCGGTAATATAAAACATTGTATTTCCATTTTTGTCGCTGTTCAGTTTAAAAATACCAGCCACTCTTTGTATTGTGTCAAAATTTCACAAAGATTGGGCCAATAGAAATGGCCCAAAATTACTGAGATTGAAAAGGTGTTACATTAACTTATATTCAGAGTTACAAACCATGACACTGCTTTTCAGCTGTGGTGATATTTAAGTGACAGTAATAAATCATTAGCTATCACTGACTGCAAATAACAGTAGCCTAACAATAGAGTTGGAAAAATGGTTTTATGTACGTAAGCTGTATGTATATGCTCTGTACTAAAAGTGTCACTGTAAAACTGCAAAGAAATATAGATATAGGTTGACATGTTGGTTACAAGTTTTTGTTTTTATAGATATCTGTGTGTAGTCTAGAACATCTGAATTCATTCAGATGAATTGCCATTAGCCTTGGACCAACTTCTAGGCCTGAAAATGATACAGCAAAAGATCATGACTCATCGACAATATGCGTATTGATATAGTTATTTGTGATTTGTAATTTCCGATCATTGTGAATACACCACTGCACACAGTGCACCACAACGAAATTTGTCCTCCAGCTATCAACAGCACCCAGGGAGCAGTGAAGTGGGGATGGTACCTTGCTCAAGGGTTACCTCAGTGGTGCCCGGGCTGGGACTTGAACCTGCGATTTTCTGATCTCAGGGGCAAAGACCACTAGACACTAGGCCACCACTAGACCACTAGACACTTTTTAGCAAACTGTCCAATGGTGTAATGGCAGTTTTGAAAAAGAAACATCCCCTGTGGTGGAGTGCACAATACAGCTGTATGATGCCAGCAAATAACATAGTGTGAATGTAGAAGCATTGAACATGGCTTTAATGTGAAATAAGGCACATAACGTTAGGTAAGGGTATGTATACAGTACGTCATGCAAACAACAATGCTAGCTAGCAATGCGGCTAACATCATGGCTAACAATGCAGCTAGCAATGGAGGACATGCTGATTGCTTTGCTGGTTCTCATACAAATGTATTTACAGCTGCACAGAATTAGCTGAAGGACTCATGGACAAGATCCAAAAGCAAAGGAAAGTTAGAGCACGAAAAAGAAGATTTCTTTGCCTGCTCGTATTTCAGACGCCATCATTATTTTCCTACTCGAGTAAACACCAGTAAAGCTGACTGGTGGGAAAAACTGTGCCAACCTTCACAGATGAGCAGTAGATACAGAACTTTAGTTTGTTGCACTGTATTGTTTTTGATTTTTATTTCTGTTGCAGTTTGCAACCAGAACTGAAGAAAGTATTTCACATCTGTTTGGTGTAGGAATGTCAATGTTGTAACTAGTATTAAACCTATTCAATATTTTTTCAGTGAAGGGGAATCAATAAATCTTTTATTTGTGACCACAAACATGGCTTTTTTATAGTATCCAATTACATTTTGAAACTCATTTGAAACAAGTAAATAATCCACATCTGCAAATGTATAAACTATTACAGTGAATAATATAAATAATGACAAAATGACTTTTTAGAATACTTATTTTTACAAGATTACACTAAATGTATTGTGATAAGTATCATATTGTCCTACTAACTACTAGAATCCCATATGGGTACTAGTAGATATTAGATGTTTTCCTTGTTTCTTGACTGAATGTTTACATTAATGGCTCAAACCAAAGGCCTAACTCTATAGCAATATAGTGCAAGCATTGATTTATCTGAATATGTGTTAAAATGAGATAAAAAATTATTAATAAAAAATAGGTGATAATGTGTCATTGTGAACACACTCAATTACACCACAATGAAATGTGACCTCTGGATTTAACCCATCCACACATGGAGCAGTGAGCAATCATCACCAACACTTGGGGTGCAGTGCAGTGGGATGGTACGTTGCTCAGGGGTACCTCAGTGGTACCTGGGTTTAGACTTGGACCTGCAAGGCATAGTTCTAACAAATAGGCCAGCACATTAACACAACAAACAAATCCATTATATGCTTGTTTTAGCTTAACTATTTCCCAACCTCACTTGGAGAAAGCCCAGTGTTTACATTATATAATCAATCCTTCATTAAATTTAATGAAATGTGCTGCTGTTTGAATTGAACAAACCAACACAATGGCTGGAGCTGTATTGAGGAGAAGATTAACAAAATTTTTATTTATTTGAGAAGTGCAAAAGGAAAGAATTTCCTGCTACAATTACTGTACCAATGCATATTTCTATTTATTGCAATATTATGTAGAGTTTTCCTGACAAAAAGTTACCTCCTTGTTTTATAATACATTTTTGAAACTTGAAACTTGAAACTTTTTTCATTTAATGTAGTATCATTGTACTACATCATGTACATACATATATATTGTTTTCATCCGTATATAATAATAATAATAAAATAAAAAGCTATATTTATATAGCGCCTTTCACAAACTCAACGTCGGTTTACAAATTAAAAAAAACAAACAATGCAAATTGGAAATGGTCATTTTTTGAAAGTAAGGTCTTTAAACCATGTTTAAATGACGAGAGACAGCAGCAGTCACGAAGAGATATATAATCAATCAGTATATCTAAAGCTGTGGATTTTTCTTGGAAGTATCTTCTCTTTCATTTATCGCAGCTTGTTCCTGAAGGCTAATGAGAACTCTGCAAATTAAAAGAGTATGTTCCAAGGTGGAGATGGTGATGTTTTATTCATAGCTCCACTCTATAATTGTAGCATCTAATGACTATCATGACTAACTGAGTACAGAGCAATGACCTCTCTGGAGAATTCATCATGAGCTAAAACTACCGGTGGCTGCTAACTAACTCCTAAAGAAGAGAAGCACCTTAAAGAAGCATATGGGTCTTTCATTACAATTAAAACTTTCTTCTTCGATCACTTACCAGGTATTTTAATTTTGGTGTGTTAAATCCATGCTTATAAGCATGCTTATAATAGATGCCAATGGGCAAGTGCTAAATCTCATTAGTAAACATTTATGTGACATATATTCTTTCCCCATAATTCTTCACTTAAAGGTTGTCCTGAAATCAAGCTGCACACTCATAGGTCTGTTTTTTCTAGAGGAAAGGTTTTCTGGAGCTTTACCGTATTTCCTCAACACTAGGCCACGGCTTAAATGGGACAGCCTGTCTAACGACATGAAAACGCATTCGCTAAAAGCATAATTCACAGTTCCAGACATCCCCAAATTATTAGTTGAATTTAAATGTACTGTTTACTGCAGCAATTAACAATTGGAAAAGCAACACAAAGCAAAGAAAGATCAGATCTCACCTAAATGGTGCTGCCTTATCCAACCTCTCAACCTAAACTTGATTACATAATGGTATATAATAAAAAAAAAAGCTAGGAAAAAGATAAATTTAACAGAAATAAAAAGAAACAAAAGTTGAAAAGATGAGTTTTTCATTTTAGTTTGAATGACGGGAGGGTGGTGCTACTGCAGTACAGCGATGTCAATCATCCATCTACATGTAAGTTTTTCAGTAAAAAAAAAATTATCAACATTGAAATGCAAAAATCATTATGCTTACCTTTCTTCAAATCCTTCAAAATCAGATCCATAAACATCGTCGTTAACTCGATTGTGACGCCATTGGGGAAATACAGTATTACCAGGTAAGTATGGCTTCGTGGGGATTGCCATAGATACCATTCAATATAATAAAAGTAAAGGAAATGTTTGTTGCTACAAGGACAAACAGATAACACATCATAAGAACAGTATTCTTTCATCTTTCACTTGTGTTATATAGGCCCAAGTTTAAATTCTTTACTCATAGAATTTAGCAGCTGCCCATTGGCTTCTGTTATAAATGAGTTTTGCCTCAGTGAGTTCTTTTTTTAATTCATGGAGCTCATGTTAAAATGGTGCCAGTATTTTTTATATAAGTGCGACAAGACTGAAGTGTTGCAATGGCCATATCTTGGTTTTATGCAGAGATCTGCGTAATGAGCCAGCAACTGTGATTTCCTAAAAGATAGTTATGTGAAAGGCAAAACTTTTTCTTTCTTTGGGCCTCCTCCACTTAACAAGGAAGATGATGAGCCCCTCTTCACCTTAACATTTTCTCAGACCAGTATGTTAAATTAGTCCCAATTCAATCAGCCACTCTTCTTTTGTACCTTTTTTTCCTCCTTGACGCTGATTGCTCTTTGGCATCAATGTAAAGTACAAGAACACTTAGCAGAATCTGAGCCTCTGTGAAAGCTCATCCAAGCGAATGTAACTCACTGTGATTGGGAAAGCCAAAGGTGAATCCTGATATTTTGTTGCACAACTGTTAGGAGAAAAAGCGTGGAAAGACGAGGCAGGGACATTTGGCATTAGAGATGGAGACATCTCCAGAGTTTAGGCTGACCCTTGTGGGGTTTTACTTTAAAACATGATGTATTATTTGAAATTTATTTAAGACCTTATCCTTGGCTATGGTGTGTCTGACTCACCAAGGCCTTAACGTCTTCCAGTATAGCTTTTTATCCTTTGTTCACATGAAGGACATGAGCTTGTGAATTCCTGATGCATATATGAGCCAGTGTAAAATGAAGCAATTTCTATATATACACTTCCTAGTTTAGATTTGCGCAAAAACCTCTGGAGGCACAGGCTACGATGGGTGAATTACAAGTGTAATTCAATCAAGTAAGCCTTTGATTTACAGCAGCAGTATGAAGAGGGTTGTAATCTATCCTGCCTTCTCTCTGTAGGTAATATATCAAAGACTTGCACCGTGGACGGCTGGACAAACATAGACCCCGCTGTCATTGCACAGAATTGCGGCTATAACTTTAATTTCACAGAGGTGGAAGACATGGTATGTATGACAATGACTGCTTTGGTGGCTTCAGTGGTTCTCAGTCTAGACCTGGCTGTTAATTTCTGTTCACAAAAGCGCTGTAAGTTGTAATCAGCTGTACATTGTTTGTAGCTGTTTAAAGTTTGTCAATGTAAGTACCTGGACACTGGAATTCATTAATTTACTGACAAGGTCACCTATCCTTAAAACTGTCTATTCAAACACTATTCCTACTGTTATTACAAGAATAATACTAATGATACTACTACTACTACGACTACTACTACTATTAATAATAATGTGATGATTTTCCGGGGTGGGTGGGAGTCGTTGAGGGAAATAATGGAGGTTGACACAAGGTTTTTATGCTCAAATTTGGTTGGGTATAACCCAACATGCGGATCTGACTGAGCTCACCAAAAGCCACTGCCGACCACACTAAACACTGCGATGGTGAGCTCAACCAGCCACCCCAAAACCCACACAAAATAACCCCAACTACCCAAAATAACCCACACAATGCACACACACAACAAATTCCCACATGAATACAATAACCCCCCCCCCCCCCCAAAACATTCCCATACACATTAGCCAGGGGGCTGTGCATCACCAACGCACCCCC
>JBBIGC010188260.1:0-14076 GCA_037576955.1 Lepidarchus adonis | reverse complement strand
TCTATCTATCTATCTATCTATCTATCTATCTATCTATCTATCTATCTTTCTGTCTATCTGTCTGTCTGTCTGTCTGTCTGTCTGTCTGTCTGTCTGATATATATGGAGAGAGAGAGAGAGAGAGAGAGAGAGAGAGAGAGAGAGAGAGCCTGAGAGTACATATAAAATACATTTATTACACTCTACTAATGGGGTGTAATATCTGAAGCATTAAACACATACACCCAGCGCAGTGGGCAGCCACCGTAGTGGTGACCAGGGAGTGGCTGGGGCTTAGGTTCCTATAGCTCAAGGGCACTTCACTCTGCTGGCAGTGTGGTATTGGAGCAGGGACTTTTCTGTCACAAACCCACTTCTCTGTTCCATTAGGCCACAGCTGTCCTCACATATATATATACACTTATTTTTCCCTCTCATATCACTCTGAGAATCACTCTGGAATCTGAGAAGCGGGTGAATAAGCTCCTCACTGAAACCATGGGTGATGTAGTTAAATGTCATTATTAATAAGCAATAAACTGCATAAATAACTAAACCACCAGCGGCCGAATGGTGACTGAAGTATCTGCTGCTGCTCAGGATCACATCAAACATTTCCAGTACGGTTACGAGGCAAAGTTTTAGTAAATTCAACGGCGCCTTTAGAGAAAAGCGTTCAAACACCTGAGTAGAACAGAAAAACTCACAGTGCTGAAAAATAGAATGAATGAAAGAATCGAAGTCTAAGAACAGCAGTGAGCTTCACTGTAAAACACCTTTATCTTGAAGACAGAAAGAAAGTTTAAAAGCACCGACACGATTCAGTGCTGTGCCTTTGAAGGGCTCTACATATTTTATCACAGTAGACTTGTTGAATTCTGCAGAATTTCCCCCATTGTTCTCTACTGCCGGCTATTCTTCCCTTTCTTTTTTTTTAATTGAAAGGTGGATTAATGGCATCAGCCATAATTTGCTGACTGGCAACGTTATAAATGCCATTACTACTGTATTTTAAGCAGCAGGAACATAATCTAATAACGGACAATCCTTTTCTTATTCGAGTGTTGACTGTACTGTACTAAGTCTGTAAAATGAATTTGTCCAGTCACTTCAGAAAAGCAGCACATTGGAGGGTAACAAGTAAACAAAGACTCTATTTCAGGGTCTGTGCTTATTAATTATATTCATAATGAACTTTCGCAGCCTGAATATTCATTACATTTGACACTGTAGTCTTTGTCTGGCAGCTCCTGGGTCACTAACTGAATTGCTTGTGTGTATGAGTTGCAGTCTCCAGGAGACTGTGGTGCCTCCATGAACGTTCAGAAGTTCTCTGAAACGACTGCGGTTGTACAAACACACACACACATGCACACCCACACACTTTCAGGGTCTTTTCACTGGTCAGATCAGATGAACTTTTACACTCATGCATACATTGATGAGTTTAATGACACTCATTAATCAAAATCACTTAGCTCCAAACATCAGGAGAGAGTGAGGGCGATCAATAGAGGCCTCATAATGACCGAATGCACAAGAGGATGCGAGACGGCCTTTCAGCTGCTCAAAGCATTCATCAGGAAATTTGGTACCATCACCCATGTGCAAAGACCTGAAACCATGTTTTTAACATTAAGTGTTAATTCAACATCTCCTTTATCTGTCTATATTGTTCCACTTAAGCAGCATCTTATAACTCACCCATTGAAAGAGTAGAACCCTTGATTGAAAAGTAATAACAAAAATTACTATTTGTTATTGTGAACTCAACTCATCACGTAAAGTGCATCACAATGAAATGTGACCTCTGCATTTAACCCAGCACATGGGGAGCAGTGGGCAGCTAGGAAAAGCAATCAGGGAGCATTGTAGCGGGACAGGGTCTTCCTCAAGAGCACCTCAGTGGTACCTGGGCCGGGACTTGAACATGCAACCTTCCATTCACAAGGGCAAGGTCCTAAACACAAGGCCAACATACAATAGGCAATGCATTGTACTTATACAATGTACTTATACATTGTGTATACTATATATATATATATATGTAGTATGCTGTTTTGGCTGCATAAGGGTCGTAATGATGTAGTGATATACCATTTTGTTTATCCATAATCACTGTTTTTGTGAAACACAACAAAAGAGCAATACATTATGGGTGATGGGCAAATACAGTGGAAAAAGGAATGAAATATCAAAGTGAGTTTACAGGGCAGATGTTTAATGCACTGACCAAAGTCGGGGAAGAAGGCGGGAAATGTTCAAAAACATCACAAACAGTCACGATAAATCGCTTGACAAAGTGCATCAGAGCCTTATGTAACTGCTTCCAGCACATCAAGTTCAAGAACTGACTGTTCAGGTGCCACGGTAATGAAATAACTACAAAGTCAGAGTTATTCTCTTTACGAATATGTCTCACACTCTATTTGGCGTCTAGATATACCATTACAACCAGAATAAACAAAGCAAAATAAAGATATATTTATTCATAATAATAGATTGATAGTAAAAAGTATATGCAAGGTTAGAATAAATGCTAATACATAAAAACAGGATTATTTCTGAGATTTGGTTCAGGATTGGTTCCTGTCTTTTCACTGTGGTTTGGTCAGTTCTGAATGAAGGATGGATTAGATCAACTAGGCACTGGAGTGTAACTGTAAATCCTCCAGGAAAAGAGGTTTAAAAACTGTTAATCTGACAAACACACAAACCACAATGTATTTCTGTTTCTATTACAACATGCTCACTAACGGGATATATGTTTTTTCCAGCTGCATAGTATGTGTGGTTATAATGCTGATAACAGTAATAGATGTCGTGCTGTACTTTTAGTTAAAGTCAAATTGATGTGACTGTGTATTAGTCAAATGTTTCTAAAAATGATTGTTGTTTGATTGACAGAAGCAACTCTGCTGCCTGCTGCTGCATGGGCTTGAACCTGATGGGGGCAGCGGCCTCACCATGGCCGCACACCGGGGATTTCCGAGAGTGTACAGTGAGATCTGGGAGAGATCACTTACGTATCGGCTTAGTCATGCATCTTTCATCTCCTCTTTCAGTGAGCCCTGCAGATTTCACCTGCATGCGGAGTGAAAGATTGAGACAGTGGGACAGAATGATTTATTTTTGCACATAATTAATTCACATCATTCACTGTAGGGGAAACGACAGGTTTTGCTTAAAGGGGTGATTGTGTGGTCGCTCTGTAAACTGAAGAAGAGTTCAGAGAAAGTTATTTAAAGCTCTGTCAAAAGCTCTACTAAAAGAATCCTTTTAGTTCCCAAAAAATAATCATTTATTTTAAATGAGCTGTGAGGAAAGAATAGAATAAAGGTTCCATAACAATTGCAAGTCAAATACCTCATAAGACCTATTTTTTGAACTGGTTTCCTGGATTTATGTGTAATTAAATGTTTGTAAATTAACTATAAAAAAAGAATAATAAAATAATAAAAATGTTCCATAACCATTAAAGTGTTTATTATGTTTTATTATGTTATGTTATGTTATTTTATGTTATGTTATGTTATGTTATGTTATGTTATGTTATGTTAAATTGCATTATATCACAGTATATTATATTATATTATATTATATTATATTATATTATATTATATTATATTATATTATATTAAATACAACAAAGGAGTGACTAAATTACTATATATTTTGTAACTTTAACCGTGTCTACATACTACATTTAAGCAGTCTCTTATTATTAAAAAAAAGATTGTATATGATATGGGTTCTTCATGAAAGAAGCTGTATTGTTGAGGTTCTTTCACTCATGTCCATGCTCCAAACAAAATATTACTGTGTGCATCAGCTAGTTTAAAGCATCCAGACATTTTTAGTGGGACAGATGAAAGGCCATGGTCCATTGATGAGATGGGACCTTGAAGCATTAATAGCTGATGAAGGTGACTGTACTTTGATGGGTTTGGAGGGGACGCTCTGACTTTGATGTCTGGTCCAAATCTCCTCCCTATACCAAATCAATAGTGTCCTGTTAAAGTAATTGCCTCATTCAGATCATAAAACACAGTGATGTAGTCATTCATAATGACCACTCTCAGCATCCTATTGAAGTTCTATTCATCAGCGGCTGGACGTGCGTGTGTGTGTGTGTGTGTGTGTGTCTGCATACATATGAGCAAACATCACTTCCTCTGGTGTGTTGTAGTGTAATGAGTGGTCAGATCTTTCCTCTCGCAGTGTAACAGTAGTTTCCTGATGCTTCCCTGAGTGAAGAAGCTGTTGCTGCATCTCTAATGGCTTTCTGACTACTGTATCTGCAGCTGATTATATGCAAAAAGAAGGATAAAAAGGTCAGACGCCTCATGAGCAGAGCGCTGAAGTGATCTGAGCTAAATGGAAATCCAGAAAGACTTTTATTAAAAAGCCCCACGTTAAAGTGGACCTATCCTCTCTTACACTGAGGTCCACTTCCACTCATGACATTAATGTGGGTGTTAATAATGATTTTTTTCCCCAGGTCTCTTTACTCTTATGAATTAAACAGACTGTTTATGTTACTGTGCATTTAAAACTGGCAACATTCAAGTTTGGAATAAATTCTCATCATTTTTATCATTTTTGTGATATTATATTGGTATCTACAGACTAATATTAAGGATGCTGACCACCCACCGCAGTGTTGTAGTGAAGCAGAGGAGCATCTTTAGCATTAAACTGACCAGTCTGAAATGCTCCACTGAACGCCTCAGAAAATCCTTCCTCCCCACAGCCATCAGAGTCTTTAACTCCTCCCACTGTCACTCATCCACACAATAACTCCCTCTCCCAACTCAGAATATACCAATATTACCTGCTGCTTCCTCACCAGCCTCAATGATCAATAACTACTCACTATGACGCTGGACATAAGTTCAATACCACTGCTGCTAGTGCCTTATTATTTATTCAATTTATCTATTTTATTTTATAGTATTCATTAAAATTACAGTTATTCCAGTACTTCATTCTACTTATCCCACCATACTTATACCTTACCTTTGTATTTGTATTTTTATCTCACAGTATTTTTCTCATACTCTGTACGTTATTTTTGTCTCCATGTGCAGTTGCTGCATAAGCAATTTCCTTCTCAAAAGTTTTTCTGATTCTGCTGGACAAAGTACCCAAGGCCAGTACCCAGCTCAAGTCAAAGTATACATGGACGACTAGAATAAACCACTTAAAAATGCTCTAAATGATTCAAAAGTAGATTTATTTTTCATACTCTACTACTCATTGCTATATTGTTGACACAATGTACTTACCAAACCCAATGGCTCTGAAAAGCCTACTGACGGAACTGACATACTAGTAGAATAAAAAGACATAAGATGAGACAGAACATTGCTCCCAATACAACAGCCCAGCAGGCAAATTCATAAAAATCTATGAAAAGTCATTTGAACATTCACAGCACAAAAAACTGATACAAATACGAGCGCAGACAGTTTTATTTAAAATGTTTACTGGAATTAAACAGCATGAGGCTTTCGTAGTATGGATTTTTGAAGTCATTCACGAACATTTTAAAGTGATACAAGTCTTTTGCATTTTAAAAAAATCTCAAACATGGACTTTATAGGTGTGTAAGTGAGGAACCTCTATGTTTCCTCTTATCATCTTTCTCTGCTTTAGTAGTAGCCATCATTACAACCACCCAGCACAACCAAGCACCCAATCAAATGACAGTGTAAAGTTTTCTCTTATTGTTTTTTCTTATGTGAGGAACCTGGTCTATTGCATTTTCAAAAAGAAGAATCAAAGCTCTGTTTCAAAATAAAGAGTCATGAGAAGTTTCACAGAAGTGAAGATAAGTTTATAATAGTTAATAAATTAATTAAATGTAGCAAAGTAAATGTCACAAACAAACAATTAAAAAACAAAAAAAACAATTGAACAAAGAAACAATCAAATGAACAAACAAAAATAATATATTTTTTTTAAATCTCAGATGGGGTGGCTTTCCCAAGATTTTTTTCCCCCAATTCAGTCATAGCAAACCCTCTCCCACAATCCATTTTTCCCCATTTCGCATGATGCTACCAACTCCCAACTTGCTTTCAGGAATGCTAACCGCTAGTTCTGCTACATTAGCAAGCAGACCCCGTTGTTTGCTAGCATTGCTAGCAAGTGATGGGGGAGTGGAAGTCCACCCTGAAAACACCCACAAAGCATTGCCAGTTGTGCTCTCGCGTTCACAACTGGCTTGAAGACCAAATTAACCTTCTCCCAGTGGTGAGAACAGTTGTGCCCCTGCTATCCCCTTCTGATCAGATATTTTTTTCCTCAATGCATCTACATACAAATTTCATACATCTTCTACAGTTTCATTCATCATCATTACTTTCTGTACAGTTTAATAGTGTCTTACTATTTATCCGACACTTGTGTCATTGCACAAGATTAGTATACGAGAATAGCTTTATCCTCTTATCTATAATAAAAGCAGATGTAAATGACTGGAAATATTCAGTTGCTTTGATAAAATGTTTGAATGCTAATGTCAGTTGCCTCTGGCCCAACTGCCTGTGCTTCGGTCAAAACCCAGGGCTGAAACACTCCTTATAACTTCACTGTGAAGTAGGTCTGTCTACTGCAGGCTGACAAACATTCAAACTGGATGATTTTCGGAACTTATGTATTTAGCTTCACATATTACATTAAATTCTAATTAAAAAAAAAAGCTTTTTCATAACACGAGCCCTTAAAGCGTTGACTCCATCGAATGAGACGGGCACTAATGCAACTTGTGTTAATAGCCTTTCCACTGCATGTAGCGTAATTTTTGTAATTGCGCTGCTTTTTAATAATTCACAGCATGGGCCCAACCCTGCCCTCATTACGGCTGAGGTGAAGAAACCCCCCTGGGGACGAGAGATAGGCTCCTCTAACATTAATTCTACATAATTTATACACTTGGCTGAGATCCTAATCATAATGAAAGCCTCGTGTATTTTTCATCTCCGACCAAAGGCTCCCACTTCCAGCGGAAAATATATAAATAAATAAATCAAGGCCGCCTTGCCAATAAAGCCTGCTCATCACCTTCTTTAGAAGGCAAATAGTCATGGGTTAATGCTGTCATGAACCTCATTAAGTACAAGCAGAATCCATCTGTTTGGTTTTCTAGTTTAGAACTTTTTAGCGTTGGGCTCCATCGTTAATTACTAGCATGTGTGTTTAAGGTGTCAAAAGCAAAGTAGCCGAAGCATGAGAGTGGGCCTGTTATTTCATTTCTCCTATCTGGGATGAGCCAGCGAGCTGAAACCTGTGCGATTCAGAACAGGAGCCCCACATGAAATTATTTCTCCTTTTGAAAAAGGTGATAACTCTAATCTCGACTCAGCCACACCTGCGAGCAATGGAGCTGAGGTTTCTTTCTTTTGGCAAGTGTCAGCGTTAGCACTGGTAATTGAATTATTTATCGTATAACCCAGCTGTTCTCCATATCCATTGGCAGAAAAAACAACAACAAGAAAAAACAATTTCACTGCTTCCTAGCAAACAGTGAGCCCATGACATAAACTCTGAAGATCCCAGAAAGAAGCTTCTCCAGGAGGTAGGACATATAAAGTGGTGGAGAGCGCAGAGCAAAGAGGGAAGTAGGCTGTTATTTTATCATTGGGAAACTTCAAAAGATCGTGAGACATTTTCACACACTGGCTCTGAACTGGGGCTCACTATAAAAATCTTAACACTCCACCCTACTGGCTTTGTACAACTTTTTCAAAAGACTACATGCTCTTAATTGCCAATAGAAAAGACAGAACTGGGCTGTAGGGAGCACAAATTCTTGCCACTTGCTTCTGCTCCTTGAGTGCTTTCTCTGTGAAGATCCATCATCTTTTCACACCGAGGCACATTGGCTTTGTTAGGATTTTAATTAGGAAGACAAGCGTTGGAAACAAGTGGCAGATATTACAGTGAAATAGCTTCAGCTGAAAGATTCGGCACCTAGGGGCAGCCATGGGTGGAGCAGTCAACATTGTATACAATGACACAGAGAGAATGATCTATCTGGTTTAGTAATGAGGAGTAAAATACAACATATATTCTGTTTGTTTCCCGGCCACTTTATTAGAAACACGCTCATGAACTTGGACCTTGCATTATGGGGACAGTACGTCAACCACTCTCTCCCTCACAGAGGTCCTGACTAATGGGGCAATGTCAACCAGATGTTTGGGGTGGTGCACCACCATGGTAGTGTATGATGCAGCAGCACAGCTGTATTGCTGGCGACTAGACTGTTTGTGGTCCACTATCCAAAAACAGCCATATGTTACGTGGAATACACTCCAAAACCCATCCCAACCCCTGTCCAGATATTTCTGCATTCCTGATTACAAGTCTGATCCAACTCATTAACAAGCCCCACCTGAACTGAAATGTGTTGCAGTACGAGAAACATTCTAGGACTTCAGTTTTCCAAGAACTGTGCCTCAACAGTAGCGAGGTAGAGGGGCCTGATAAGGTGGCGTCCATATTGGGTGTCAAAACATTGCTATCATGACAACAAAACTTTCATCATGTTTTAAGCTCAAATGGACACAGCAGTCAGTGGAAATGAATGGTCAACCACCATTAGAATATGTCGGGTCTTTTTCACAGTGCTGAAGCTGCTGAGCATTGAAGGTTCAGAAGAGTAGTGAAGGTCACATAGAAGGGAACAGATGGATGTGTGCGTGTGTGTGTGTGTGTGTGTGTGTGTGTGTGTGTGTGTGTGTGTGTGGGCGGTGGCTGTCTGTCTTTTGAAGTTAATCTTCTAAGAATATGGGATAAATAGTTCTTCTGGGTTTTTTTTTACCAGGATGAGCCAACGTTCGCATCCATGGAGCGACACACTTCACGTAAAAATGAGAAGAAGAAAAAACTAACCCCAAAAAAAAAAAAGCCCAACACTCACAATTCCAATCAAGCCAAGATCAATAGCGTGATGTTATTCTGCAATAAAACCAGCTCCTCCCAGAGGACCTGCTCATGTTTTGTCGTGTTTTGCTTCTTTTCATCTACTTTGAGCACTTACATGGGGGATCAAGTGCTGGAATTCAACATTTTCCATCTCATCCCACCCTTCGCATGTTTGTTTTCCCTGAAAGCGCACCACGTCGGGCCCTTCCGAACGGCCCCCGCCGCTTTTCTGTTGACGCGACTCTTTAGAACGAGCTGGCCTTCGGAAAGCGCTTGTTAATCTGGCACGGTTCGACTGGAATGGGCCACGAAGAACAAGTTACATAATCTCTAAAGCTCTGCTACTGTTTCCCACTCTAGGCCTGCAGATGTTCTTAAGATGCATTAAGGGTAAAAGTAAGAAGCAGTGGTGTTTACTCATTGTGCTCTGCAGTCAGTGCAATTATCCACCATGGCTGCTCCAGCATAGAGTTCAACAAGATGTCACCTGGCATCTAAATCCATTCCCCAGGCCGGTCTACCTTGTTAACTTTTCATTGATCAAAAATCTTATTTTGGATCTGGATGTTGTTTTCATTTTCAGACAGACACGTTTGGTCTGGCTCTGCACTGACGCCATCATCATCCATCCACGAATAACAATACTACTACGGCCCGGTGAGAAAAAAGAGGCCTGTTACACCTTGGGAAATGAACCACAAAAAATGTAAATTGCTTATCGATCCTTTTGCCTTTCGGTAAGACATCTATCTTAAAGATGGGGACGCGTTTGACAATAACCGTATCCATTTTGATTAGAATGTCAACACTTCATTTGAATTTACAGACGCTGAGCCTGGTGGGTTTTAGAGAAATGAACTACACCCACACCCCCACCCACCCTCCCCCCAGTCTGTCTCTCCCATTTGCACACATCATACATAGAAGGGGAACATTTGATTAGAGAGAAAATCCTGAAGGAACAGATTTGTAAATTACAGCTAAAGTTCAGCTTCCCAAAGGATGAGGTAAAGCAGCAAAATGCTATAAATCTGTAGCTAAAAAAAAAACACCTCCAGAGTGGCCACTTCTTCATTTTTCTCTTTCTCCACCCACTACAAGCAAGAAGCTCCAACAAATGATTGGCAGAGGGGAAAAAGTTCCCATTTGTTCCACATTCCAGGTCAAATTCTCAGCATTTATTTGGATGGATGGCAACTTCATCAGTATTCACACCTACATCTGTGCAGAGAGCAATTAAACCATTTGTCTTTTGACAAAAATGCATTTATGGTTTAATAGCGTCAGTAAAAGTCGTACATTTCTCTTCATTCCAGCAAGATAAAGAAAGGTTTAATATGCTATAATAGTCCATTTACTGTCTGTTATCTTCTATAAATTGTTATGTTTGAGGCTAGTATCTGAGCAGGGTTGGGAGGGTTACTTTAAAAATGGTACAGATTACTGGTGTCCTGTTAAATGTAATCTATAAACTAATCCAAAGGATTAGCATTGAAAAAATAATGTAATCTGATTAGTTTGAAGTTTTAAAAGACAAGAGAAAAAAAAAATTTCAACAGACAAACCGCCCTGTTAGAAAACAAGACAGACAACTTCTGGTTGACATGTAATCATCTGTGATTTATGTGCACTACCTATACATCCATTTTGAAAAGTCAGGTGTTATTTCAGTGAAATGAGCTATTCAAATTAATCATGCGAAGCTTGGAATGACAAATGAAATAAGCAGCTCACACATGCAGCCACTGATCTCACAGTAAGTGAAGTGTCCAAATCCAAATCGAACAATATATCTTCACTGTTGGAACACAACCTTGTATTCCCAAAAAAGTAACTTTACAGGAAAAGAAAATAAGCCTTAACTTGCAGTGTAAATCAACATTACATGTCTTTGTGAGTCACTTTGGATCACGTCTGATGATCTGTTCATCATAAAATCTGTGCTCAGTGCTAAAGGCAGGAGGTACCTGTGTTTTCTCAAGCAAAATGAAAATAAAAACCTAAGAATTTGTTCCAACAGTAAAGACAGGGAGATAATTAGGACATTTGTACTGTACAGAGAGATGAAAAAATGTCAGAAGTTAAAAAAAACAAGTGATGTTAATTGTAGACCCATCAGCTTTGGTCAGTTATAGCAGTTGCACTGAATTCAACATGTCCTCCAAGGTTTAGAAGACACAATCAGCTAAGTAGTGGCTGACTGCTTTAGTTACAAATCATGATAAATTACAGATATTACTGCGACATTAGACATTAGTCATAGGCAGCATTCAAAAAATATTTTGAATAGATCAGGTTTTTTCTGCAGAATTCCTCCACGATGCGACTTTATTTCTATCTAACTGTCATGAATAAGGAGACGGCAACATTGACAAACGCAAGCAATAGCGAGAGACTGTTGCATATGACCAACACATGAACCGGCTATGTGACTGTGGTGGTCATTGTGCAGGAAAACAGCAATCTAAAAGCCCTTGGACAGTACTCCTGCACTCTCGACCAAATCCCAGCCCTCGCATGACTACACAGAGCTCTTCCAGATAAGTGAGAACACATCCCACAGGAAAACTCACCAGCTGCTCGCTACATGCTATCTATCTACATGTATACATAGATAATATTAACAGTATTAACAATAATATTAACTATAACAACAACAACAACAACAACAACAATAATAACAATAATACTTATTATTATTATTATTATTATTATTATTATTATTATTATTATTATTATTATTATTGTTGTTGCTGTTGTTGTTGTTGTTATTATTGTTTATTATTATTATTATTATTAACATATAATAATAAATTATTATTATTGCTGTTGTTGTTTATTATTGTTATAATAATAATAATAATAATAATAATAATAATAATAATAATAATAATAATACTTATTATTATTATTATTGTTGTTGTTGTTGTTGTTGTTATTGTTATCATTGTTATTATTGGTTTTATTATTATTATTATTTTTTCATTATTATTATTATTATTATTATTATTATTATTATTATTATTATTATTATTATAACATATAATAATAATTTATTATTATTGCCGTTGTTGTTTATTATGGTTATAATAATAATAATAATAATAATAATAATAATAATAATAATAATAATAATAATAATAATAATAATAATAATAATAATAAGTATTATTATTAGTATTATTAGTATTAGTATTATTATTATTATTGTTGTTGTTATTATTATTATTATTATTATTATTGTTGTTGTTTATTGTTGTTTATTACAATTATTGCTATTATTATTATTGTTGTTGCTGTTGTTGTTGTTGCTGTTGTTGTTTTTTCACCACATTTAGACAGAAAATGCCCCAAAAGTGCCCCAGCAACAGAAAGCAATGATAGCATGTCAGCAGTGCAACAGCCATAGACAGACAACAGAGTGCACTAGTGGAATCTGCCTGTTATAATTAAACAGCAACCGAAGGCAATGCAGTCGTCACGAAAAGTGTAAACCACAGAAGAAAGATCTTCCACACTGACCCGTTGGTCTCGTCCCAGTGTGTTTTTATCCACTTCTGATGTCATTAGTGTATACTACATTTCGTTGACCCGCACTCCTCACTCCCTCAGGACCCAAACAGTAAACAAAATATCAATCACGTTGAATGACGATGGCCATGAAGGGAGCCTTGCTGTCACAGAATGCAACCAAAACATGAGCTTCTCAACATGAACCATACTCTGCGTGAAATGATCAAAAAGTAGCTACAGAATGTGACTCACAAGCCAATTTGAACATATAAGGGAAGAGGGGTGCGTGTGTTGTGATGAACATTTTGTTTTGCTGTCATGAGCAATAAACTGCAGCACAGCGTGGAATATCACTTTCAATATTTGAGGGAGCAAATCCCTGTGGTCAAAAAGTATCAACTTGGCTTTGAATTAAGCAGACATTGACAGATTTTCAGCGATATTAGTGTAACGAGATGTCTGAATTTCACGCTGTTGGGACATGAGTGGAATCAGTGGTGGCAAGAAGGCTCATCATCAGCACACATCACTGTGCTTTAAGTCTTCATTTCACAATTGCACTCATGAAATGACAAAAAGAACAACGAAAAAGTAAAGAAACTCCAACACTCTTGGATAATCCAGTGTGAATTTTTCATTTTAATATATGCCTGAAGCGTACTGTGGACTAGAGCTGGGCAATATTACAATATTTATCATTATTGTGATAAATTGTGGCCACGATATGATTTCCTGAGCACATTATGATATTATCGGCACTTAAACACTGTCAAACATCATGTTTTGTTTCAGATCATGAGTAATTTCGCTTCAGTTAACATATGGTACTGTGGTTTGAGAAACACTCTAAAAATCATTTCTGCTCAATTGATTGTTTTCAAATGTGGCTCTGTTGGTTTTGTTTAAACAGATGATGGAAAAGTGCATATTGTGACATATCGCATATTGCAAAAAAGTATTGTGATATGATATTTTTGCCTTATTGTCCACCCCTACTGTCTACTGAAGTATGGTAGTTCAATTATTCAAGATCTGCAATTAATAATTAATTAACGTTATAATAAGCAATAGTTATGCAAATCCATCATGTACTGTGGTCAGTGTATGAGGACGTACATGTATTATATAATTTATTCTTTTAGTTTCCATATATGTAATTGGTCAAGGTGATTCGACTCTGCCATTTTTGCCCCTGGAAGCAACAACAGCAATAAAAGTTTCATGGTTCACAACATTTACAAGCATTCCAGAGCATAGTGCTGACGACCTCAACGTGTGTCTCCTTTCTGCTTCATCCCGAGCCTCCTCCCTGACAACCACCGCAGAAAACCCCAACACTGACACACATCCACACAGACACTGACTCTGACAACGACACAAACAGCTTCCCCAGGCTTGATCTCTGGGCCTCGGGCCTCAGCTCCAACCGCAACAACAACTCTAGCCATCCAGCTTGTCTGGTCGGGAGGCAGTTCTCTCTGGGGACGAGCAACATGCCATTTTAATGGCTTTCTCTTGTTCCTTGTAGTTGTACGGAGATGGGACGCGAGAAGAAAACGCAAACAGGATGCAGTGAGATATTGTACCAGAGAAAACTTGCCCCTCTCTCTCTCTCTCTCTCTCTCTCTCTCTCTCTCTCTCTCTCTCTCT
>JBBIGC010188234.1:0-14079 GCA_037576955.1 Lepidarchus adonis | reverse complement strand
CAGCGCCTGCACTACCCGCTCTCAGGGGACGCCGGTGATGTCGTACAGCCGGGTTCTGACGCCCCGTGTCACCCTTAGTTCCTGAAGTGGCCTGGCGAGGCACTGTGGGCACACGGCGGCGTGCGACCCTTACAGTATGTATCTACAATGTAGAAAGGAGTGAAAATAAGGATAGCATTGTATGAGAATGTGTGTCCAAACTTTTGACTGGTAGTGAAAATACAGTATTTACATTGACGTCTTCAGTATTCACTATGAATTCAGTGCCTGTGGTGAATTATTCAGTATCTACTATGAATTGCTCACCATCTAAAATTAATTTGTAAATTCTATTTTGTAAATTGCTTATTTAGTAGCTACTATGAATTCTTCAGCATCTACTATGAATTATTCTGTATCATTAATTTTTTCTAATTAACTAAAATGTTAGAATCCATTATACTTGTTTGGAATGATTTAAATATGATTTCTGACTAAAATAAAAGTCTTAAAAAAAATGATATGAATATATATAAATAAAATGTAACATCTATTTTCAGTTGTATATCAAACAAGAATTATGATTTTTAGTTTCTGTATTTAGGAGAGTATGGACCCATATACAGTCCAGAGGTATGCTTAAAGCCTGACTAGGAACCATTTTTAAAATGTTGGGTTTTTAAAAATATATATATGTTTACTTTGTTGTCATTAAGTTATTTAACTTACATCCATAAAACATACAGAAATTAATGAAAATATCTGGCTGGAAAACATTTTTATTATGATAAAAACGTTTTTTTTTTGCACATGTAATGCACTTAAAAAAAATTGACATTTGCAATGAGTATAAAAATGGCTTTGACATACTCTTTACCAACAGAATTCCCTTTACAACTCTTGACAAAGCTTACTGGAGCAACGCCAGAGAGAAGACAGCTGAGACAGTGTTTTGACCAGCGGATCACATGTCTGTGTGTACATGTTCAGATGAGCATGTGTGCATGTCTGTCTGAGCTAAACACAGTTTGTACACACACACACACACACACACACACACACACACACACACACACACACACACACACACACACACACACACACACTCCCAATGAGATAAACAGGTGAATAAGCTCCAGCAGGGCATTTCACTAGTCAGACATTCTCAGTTACACCATTAACTTTGAGCCTTGTCCAATAGGAGGAGTGGTCAGACATTCATACTGGATAATACTTTTGGTTTCCAAGCCCAGTTTCATGTAAGTACACATTTGTTTCACTTTTTTAAATAAAGAGGGGTTGACACATGAGAGAAGGTCATGAGTTGAGTCGTGAGTCTCTGGGAAGAGAGTTGAGGCTCTAGTCTTTAGTCCTGATAGCTGCAGGCGTTGCATTGTTCAGGTTCAACATGGTTTCATATGACAAGCCTTTGATCAGGATTAGGAATCCCTTCAGTGTGACAAGCTACATGCAGAAAGAGAAAGGAAAGACCCTCAGGTTCCTGCAGTGTCGTGTAAAGTTTGGTGATCTCCCTGCACAAACACACCTGGTTCAGCTCACGTTCACTGTCAGGTTTATTGAGGGTGTGTAAGGAGAGAAACCAGCCCTGCTTTAAGGAAATATGGCCTATAATGTGTTGACTGATTGACAACCCCACAGTTTGATCTCCTGTATGTCATTCTGTACATCAGACCGAAGGTACTTCTTGCATAAAAAGCTCAATATTTGAAGGACTATTAAACAAGAAGTCATGGAAGAATGGCGGAACACATGACTGCAGAGAACCCCAATACATGTGAGGCTGGAAATGAAAGGTTTTATGTTTTTTATACATTAAGGTCAACGGTTCTGCTTCCTCCTAGTTGCAATTCCACAGATGGAATAGAAAATGACTCCCCAGATATTTAATATTTTATTTAATCCAATTAAAATAATGTTGAATATAAATTATTTACTTTGAAATTTTAAATGTAATAAAAAATTTATAATTCAAGGTTGAACTGAAATTGTGCGACTGTAATGGAGCTTCATTTTCCTCTGGCAGAACTTTCGCTAGATTTGAGTGAGATGTTCAAAGGTGACGCACCGCACAATATTCTCCAAGTGTCTCAGTGATGCGAGATGCAGTTTTTATTTAATGTTCATATTTGAGAATTACTGTAAAAACAGCCTATTTTAAAATCACTGCACATGATCAGCAGTTTGGCTCCACAATTTCATCCTAGACTGGTTTAGCCCCACCCATTTATAACAGAGCAGTTTAGCCCCACCAATTCAGCCCAACAGGTGATCCCCACCCACTCCCACTTAGATGAAGTATAGTGTTGTTCCTAGCAATAACAGGAGTGGAAAAAGTAATCTGCTGTTGACTGTTAGGAAACAAATGGATCACTGCAGTCTTCCAAAGTTTCTACATACTTTTTAAAATTACAACTAAACATTGTAATCCCAGCTTCAGCTTAAGGTCTTGTCCACACAGGCGTCTGAATCAAGCGTTTTCTGACATTCGGGGTGTCAGGTGAGTGCATATTGAACACCTACAGTGTCTGACCGTCCACACAGGCTTTGAGGACTGGTGTTTGGTCGGCTGCGTGTTATGATGCCGTCATAAAAAAACGTTGCATGTCAAGATTTCTGCTGAAGACTTAATGAGTGCAAAGAAAACATCTGCACTGCATTTACAGGCCGTTAATCTACCATTCTAGAGGACAGAATATATCCCATGATCCTTCACACTTTGTGTAGTCAGAGGGTGAACCCATAAGCAGCAGAGAGGTTTTCTCTGCCTACGTCACAGTACAAGGAGGATTTTTAACAGCTCTAATAATCATTCTCTATTTTGATTATACATTTAATGGAGCTGAACCTTAAATCTAACAGATGAACTGAGGATGTACATTAAATTACACAGTGGGCTTGTCTCTGCAGCCTTTCCTGCACTGTTCCTGTTGAACAATCATCTATTTCTAGCATAGTTTATCCAGTTTACTACAAAATCCTGCTTAGTGAAATACCCCAGACCAACCTGCCCACTTCAGGTAATCACATACACCAATCAGCCATAACATGACATAAGACCACCTGCCTAACAATGACCAGGTCCCCCTCATGCTGTTAAAACAGCACTGACTGTGGTGCACTGTGTTCTGACCCTTTTCTATCAGAGTCAGCATTAACATTTTGTACAACAGGAGCTCATCTTTGAACCACATGGGGCACCTTTCACTCCTCACATGCACCTTGGGTGCCCACGACCCTGTTGCTGATTCACCATCCTTGGATCACTAATGGTAGGTACTAACCACTGCAGACCTGGAACACTCCACAAGACCTGCTGTTACAGAGATGCTCTAGCCATCACAATAAGGCCCCCAGATCCTTCCAGCACATCAGCTTAAAGAACTAACTGTTCACTTGTTGCCTAATACGGCAATGAAAATGGTAACTAGTGTAAGCAGCAGCAAAGTGCAAGTGTGTAAGCTGTGGACAAATGGCAGGTCTTACCTTGGCCACCAGCATCTGCTGCTGAGCCTCTATCTGCTGCTGTTGCCGAATGGCCATCTCCTGTAGCTCAGACAAGGTCAGCTCCACATGAGGACTCCCCACCTACACACACACATAGATACACACATAAATATATATAATGTACCAGTTTGACATTTACATGAAAATAAGCCAAAACTAAGTCACTGCTGGATCTGATCCCTGTGCTCTTGGGGCAAAAGGCAGTTAATTACCAAGAACAGGGTTGCCAGTCACATGTACAAGCACTTTCACACACCTGGGGGACAATGCAGTATCCCCAGTCTATGGGAGGGAGCAAAAGCGGCAAGTGAAGAGTATTTTTTTTCTTCTCCTGTAATGGTTCAAGTTTGGAGATTTTGACCAAAACATAAGCAAACAAAAATCTTCCCAGAAAGTGGAGGATATGCAGTGTTCAATCTTCGCCCTTTTCCAACCTTCTTTCAGTCCAATCATGACCAAACGTCTAATCATAAATATCAAGAATTCAGTATTAACAACTCAGCAGTCTTTCTGGTTGGTGCTATGGGTGGTGCTTGGGGGTTTGGAGGGGGTATATTGTCCTGCTGCTCACACAGATTAATGGACTTATTTGCCTTTTAATGTGGTGAATATGCTCACCAGAGAAGATTCTTATTAGATCTGGGACCTGGAAAGCACTGCTGCTCACATGTGAGTCCTGGTGGGCACGTTAACACCATAACAAGGGATTTGCTCCATGAGACACCAGCTACATGAAGAGCATTTTAGATCAGAAGATCTAAGCATGAAGCTTCTGTATCATTCGAGCTTTACGCTTCAAAAGCGAACAGTGGAGAAGGAGCCTGCTCAAAGCTTCAAGCTCCACTGCTTTGCTGATGTGCTTCAGGCACAAAACAAGCTGCTGTGGCTTCATAACTGCTGCAGACATTTTATGATGATCAGTCATAGTCAAAATTTAAACCAAACTGGCCAAAATATCAGTCTTATTTTTAATAATACCAATGAAAAATTAAATAAATAAAAATGTACTTTCATCTTTAACGCCATAGTTATGAGTATGCCACTGTAACAGCCACACACACACACACACACACACACACACACACACACACACACACACACACACACACACACACACACACACACAACCATTATCCCGTAAGGCTGTATATAGTTCTTACAAATCAAAATTGCACATTCAGGTTGTCTATTAATTATTTATTTGTTTGTTTGTTTGATCAATAAAATATTTATAAGCTGTTTATATTGATCTCTGAGCTGCCGTTAGATATTCCTATCTTTTAATTTACTGTGTAATCACATGCACTGATCAGCCATAACATAACATAATACCAGTCAGGGCAAGATCTGACAACTATTACTACAGCTTCAGTGACCAGCGCTGTGATGGAGCACATACACTACAGGTAACGCAGGTCAATGCAGTACAAAAGCACAATCCAGCAACAACCAAAGAAGAGTCACAGTATTGTCTTCAATTTGATCAACAGTGCTGGATATCATGAAGCTTAATGTGATTTTTATAGAAAAAGTGAAAATCATATTGTTTTCCACAATCTCCCTCTGGCCTTGGCACTGGCGGGCACTGCGGAGTGTACTAAGAATAAGAACATTCTAATATTCATATTCATTTGATCTGTCATGTTCATTTCATGCTGCTGCCTCATCGCAGTGCGTGCAGCGCATCAGCTGAGCGTCAACAGCTGAGTGGCTTCAGGCGACGGACGAATAAAGCAGCAACAAAAGGGCAACAATCACATTCTGCAACAGTCAGTCTGTGTAACACATAGTACAATTATAGTAATACTGGTGCACAGAAATACTGCAGTTATTAAATATGCAGTGTCAGCCTGACACTAAAGGAGGCCTTAATAGCCTTGCAGGTTCATACGCCTGCACATATTCAGTACAAATCATCACATTTCAAAGACTCAATTATAATTTTTCTGACATCGGAATAAGATCTGTCTGCTGTTCAAGGCTAGTGATGGCACTGACTGTGTACGCGGACACTTTAGGTTTATCTTAGTGTGTTTTAAGGTAGTTTTTGGTGAGTTTCTGATATATACAATGGGGCAAAAAACTATTTGGCAGCCACAGATTCTGTAAGTTGTCCCACTTAAAAAAATGAGAGAGGTCTGTAATGTTCATAATAGCTTCACTTTAACTGTGAGAAAAAATCCAGGAAATCCAGAAAAAACAAACAAGCAAGAATTCTGACCCTCACAAACCTGTTACTTCTTCTTTAAGAAGATCTTCTATCCTCCACTTGTTACCTGTATTAATGGTACCTGTTTGAACTTGTTATCTGTATAAAAGACACCTGTCCACACCTTCAACAGTCAGACTCCAACCTCCACCATGGCCAAGACCAGAGAGCTGTCTAACAACACCAGGGACAAGATTGTACACCTGCACAAGACTGGGATGAGTCAATCTACAATAGGCAGCAGCTTGGTGAGAAGAGATACAAGATTACTGACAATCTCCCTTCAACCTGGGACTTCATGCAAGATCTCACCTTGTGGGGTACTAATGATCTTGAGAACAGTGAGGAAACAGCCCAAAACTACATGGAGGAACTGGTCAATGACCTGAAGACAGCTGGTCAGATGAGACCAAAATGGAACTTTTTGATATAAACACCACTCGCCGTGTTTAGAGGGGGAAGAATGCTGAGTTGCATCCCAAGAACACCATACTAACTGTGAAGCATGGTGGTGGAAACATTAGACTTTGGGGCTGTTTTTCTGCAAAGAGGAAAGGACGACTGATAGGATCAACACAGAGGAAAACAACAACAACAACAACAACAACAAAAAAGTTTTAAAAGATGACTTCAATTATTGTTTATAACTTTTTTTTGGCTGGGGTGTACATAGAGCACATGGAAAAGCTCTAAGTTTATTGATATGGCATAAATGAGGCCCCCCATGATTCCCGGTCTGGTAAAAAAAAACAAGCTAGCCAGGAGGCCCCAGTAATATACACAAATAAACAGAAATATTACACAAGCTACATTTTGATGTGACTTGGGTAAGCTAAAATCTATGTAGGTGTAAGAACATAAAATCTTCAAAATCTGAATTAATAAATATTGCTCATATGTCCTTGAATTTATAAAGGATCTCATGGTATTGCTGTAATTATATAAATTACTTTTCCTGCAAACATAAATCTTCCTCTACAGTAAAACTTATTCCAGACCACAGGATCCATAACCTAACATAACAATATGGCTAATTCTTTTCATGGTGAGAAACAGTGCCGGTATCCATTAAAGCGTGAACATGAGCATGTGTGACATCCCTCTTACATAGACAATGATATCACTTCCTGAAGGATAATATGAATACCAACATATACAACCAGGAGCAGAATACATGGTGCAACTGTGTGAGACAACAGACTCCTGCTTTTATTCTAACCTGGAATTACTGCTGTGAAACTGTGTCTCTGGTGCTTTCGCTCAAAATGTAATGTCTTCTGAAGGAGGAAGAGTATAATTGACCAATAATGTCATGTATCACCTCCATCCCACCAATCAAGGAGAAACCAATGCTCAGCTAGTTCAGAGACCCTCATTAAAACTATGCTTCCTATCACAAATTCATCACAATTTGGAGGAATGTGTTATGAATCCACACATATTGAAAATGCAAGTGAGGCCTTATTTTTCAAATGTTTATATCCTGACATATCACAGGTAATTTTGGTCCAAAAAGCAGGTCAGCCTTTAAGAAGGAGGTCATCACGTGTAATACCCAGATTTACTGTAATCACACCATCATTATAATCACACTACTGCACTTTCATATTCAACTGTGTTATGTCTGTAAATAAAAGATCTCTGAAAACCTCAGCATGCTCTTGTTTTAAAGTGTGATGGTTTAATTAACCTGCTTTGTTTTCTAAAGAACAAGCACTGACGGTTAGTTAGTGAAATTAGCTGGTTTGTCCACACATAACAGCATAAATGGATGGTGCAAAGTGCCATGACTCAGTCAACACTACAACACCGAAACCAGTCCTAACCCCTACAGCAGCACGGAGTAATGCATGTGTTATTGCTATTAGGATGGCCACTATATTAGAACAGTGATTATTCTGCTAATTAAACTGATCAGCAGCAGTACAACAAATCTCCAAACAATAAAAAACACTCAACTGAAGAACAAAGAACATTACTGAAAAATGTTAGAAACAATTCAGGTAAATTGTAGCTCTTAAAAAAGATGTAGAAAATATTTCCCCCCAGTATGTTAAACTCAGGATATAAGTAGAGGTTTTGCATTTATCTCCAGCCATTCCCAGGCCTGATTACTGCCACCCCTGTTCTCAGTCAAGAAATCACTTGAATGACACCTGCCTGACAAAGTAAGGTAGAAACAAAGTAACTGAGATCTATCAGTCTGGAAAAGGTTATAAAGCCATTTTGAAAGCTCTGGGAATCCAGCGAACCACAGTGAGAGCCATTATGTACAAATGGCAAAAACATGGAACAGTGGTGAACCTTCCAAGGAGTGGCTGGCCGACCAAAATTACACCAAAAGCCCAGCTATGACTCATCTAAGAGGTCATAAAAGATCAAACAACATCCAAAGAACTTCAGGCCTCACTTGCCTCAGTTTAGGTCAGTGTTCATGACTCCACCAAAAGAAAGAGACAGGGCAAAAAAACCCTGAAGGAGAAAGTCCAGCCATCTGTTCGTGACCTCAAGCTGAAACAAACTTGGGTTCTGCAGGACAATGATCCAAAACACACCAGGAAGTCCACCTCTGATTGGCTGAAGAAAAACAAAATGAAGACTTTAAAGTGGCTAGGTCAAAGTTCTGACCTGAATCCTATTGAGATCCTGTGTAATGATGCTACAAGGACAAAAGCAGTTCATGCTTGAAAACCCACCAATTTGGCTGAACTACAACAATTATTTATGTAAATTAATAGCATCATCTAGTTAGTACTGACCAAAAGTCTAAGGAAGGACAACTGGTGAATCAGCAACAGGGTCATGGGCACCCAAGACTCACTGGTGCACGTAGGGAATCTGGTCTGATCCTACAGAGGAGCTCCTGTTGTTAATGTTGCTAATGTTAATGTTAATGCTGACTCTGATAGAAAGGACTCAATATTAGGCAGGTGGTGTTAATGTTAAGGCTGAATGGTGTATAATCATAAAATAAAATAATCTCCAAAAGACAAATATTACACACATATTTTCGCACAAATATCACTAAATTACAGATTTCACAGTAAAACTGATCAACAAAAATCCCTTAGTGCTCAGCTGGTTTTAAATATGCATTGTCATGTTGACTGACTTTAATTACTGCTCACTCACAAAAGAAGCACATTTTCATCAGTGTGTTTACACTGCGAAATCAGGCATAATGATGCAATTATAAGGGCACTGAGTACACTAGTCTGTAGAATGATAAGGAAATGCCTGGAGTTAGGGAAAAGGAAGGTAGCGGACAACCATGTCCTGGTATTGTGCACGTTCACATTCTCACACACAACCACACCCACACAAAATCTTATTATCAGGACTGATTTTGCAGTATATCAAGGGCAATACAATAGAGCACATCTCTCCCTTAAAGCTTGGGCATGTATACATGAGCATTAGCAATAATATCCCTTCCTGTATGCATGCATGGCATGGCAAACCGGTCTACATGGTGCAATTGCACGAGACAGCAGGCTCATGCATTCAGTGGTATTCAATGACACTGGTCTGAAACTGCTGCTGTGAAACTGCAGCTCTGATGCTCTACAGCCAGGCCCGTCTCTCATTAACAAAATAGTCCCATAATGCTTAACAAAAGCCAAAACTAGTATCCTCAATCACCTGGCAGTCCTGCTGACCTGCACTTTTGCACATTACTGCATTTACAGTGCTCCCAGCCTAATGCTGCAAATTGCCTCAGTGCAGTCGCCTCATTTCCTAAATGAAAAACCAAGTCACGTCGGGGGTAGAAAGCAGAGTCATTACACTTTCACATTACACTATCTGTATCTGTGTGATGAAATCGATGGGATAGGCTGCAGGTAAAGGGGCTTTAAGAATATTATGGTCAGGCAGTCAGGTTCTCATTGGAGCAAACAATAGCATGTAATCCAAGTACAGGGTCAAGTCACAGGCACAGATCAAAAACACGGGCAAACAGAAATATCCAAGATGATGCAAAACAAAAGGAACATACATAGAGAATAACAACAAGGTTAGAATGACACTGTGTTTCGTTGCATCCTATAAGCCAATGTCATCAGTCTGCCAAGCCGTGCAACCTGGAGGGGGCGTGGCCAGAGTGAGCCTAATACTTGAGTGAAGTTTAGGGCCAGTCACTCCCCTAACAATCTGCAACGATTTTTGTCCAGTATCCACTATAAACTATTCAGTACAACATTTTTTCAATATTCAATATCCGCTATAAAGCATTCAGCATCCACTGTGAATTACTCAATATTCAATATGAATTTTGAGCATGTACTATCAATTATTTTGCATTCACTATAAATTATTTTGATTTAATATATAGTTTTCAGTATCTAGTAAACAGAAATATCTCAGATGAGGCAAAACACAAGATTATTATAAATAGTTGAGTATTTAGTGTCCTTTATAAATTACTCCATTACTCCATTACATATAAATTATTACATATTTACTATGAATATTTGAGTATCCACTATAAATTATTCAGCAGCCACTATGAATTATTCCATATCCACTATAGATATTTTGAGTATTTACTATAAATGATTAATTATCCCATGTGAATTATTTAGCAGCCACTGATCAATTTGATTCATAGTACCCACTATGAATTATTCAATATCCACTATGAGTCTACTATTAGTTATTAAGACACTGATGTGAATTAATCAGTATCTACTTAAAATCATTTAGTATCCACTGTTAATTACTACATATTCAGTATTATTCAATTATTCAGTATTCATATGACATGAATTTTTCATAATCTACTACAAAACCAAACCCTGATGTAACTCAAGGATCCCCTGTAGTTTTTTTCAAATTTTGACGCAAGTCGGAACTCGTGCATGTAATGATACTGCAGAGGTTTTATTGAACAGCACTGTGCTTTATTAACAGCAGCAACATGCATGAACAATCTTGTATTACAGTAAAGCATGTAGGAAACGTTGCTCCAGATAGAAATGCCTTAGCACAGTGCACTATTAACCCCCATCTCAGCCATGAACTCTTATTCAACATAATGATGAATAAAACAAACAAGCAAAACCAGTGAAAAATCCCCCTTCTTTCTCCTGCTCACACACACTCATCTCATGCATATTACCATATAATTGCATTGTACAACCATATATGACAGTTAATAGGTGCATTATTATTATTATTATTATTATTATTATTGTTATTATTGTTATTATTGTTATTATTATTATTTTTAAAAGGCCGGAGATGTAACCACACATGTTCCTAAGTGGAGTACGATGTAAGTTGAGGATCCCCTGTACTGTGAAAGTCACATGCAGAGACTTTAACAGTATTACATTAGCCTAAAAGTCACATTTCCTCTGGTATGTCATTTTGGCAATGTTCCCACTCTTTGAGGGAAAAAAAACTTTGTCGGAACAAAAGTGTCCGAGAAAGGATGATGGTTTTCCTCAGGAAGCCCACAGGGTTTCGTAGAAGGGTTTCCTTTTTCCCTTGGGTGATCGCTGACAAGTCAAATCCCACACTCTCAGAGTAGATCAGATAACACAACAGGAGTTTTACCAACCACAACTGCCAATCACCAACAGCCTGTCTGCCAATCAGTCTTGGACTCCACCCATTCCTTACTGGGGTCATTACACTTTTTTCAATTTTTAACTTACCAACCTTGTATCAACATTGGCCATTTAATCAGAAACACTGACTGGAGCCATAATGTTTTAACCCTGTGGAGGAACTTTAACCCAATCTTGAACTGCATGTTTAGGATTTAAGTCCAAACTTTGACTAGGCCACCCCAAAACATTCATTAAAAAGCCTCAATGTTCAGCCTTTTAAATATGACTGTATATCATGATGTGTTTGTTTTTCAAAAAGCTCATTTATGACCCTATGAAGTGAAAATCCAGGGATGTGTCTTTTTTCAGCCCATCTTCTTTACATATCCAAGTAAACAACAACAACAACTGCTGCATTGAGGCTCCATGTTAATAAAGCAGGGTGTGGAAAGGTGTAGGTATTACAGGGTTATAGAAAGGATCTGACTTTTTTAATAAACACAGTATGCAGATGCACATGCAGAAACGAGTTTGCTGAGGTAAGAGGTAGAACTGAGGCGCATACTCTGCTTCTTTCACCCCCACCCTGATTCTCTCTCACTCCTCTACCACTGAGTAATGCTGTAATGATGTAATGATGTGGTCCATTCGTTCACGCTGCCTGAGGCTTCAGCTTTCTTTCCAGCACAACTGCGTCAGTTTCCCCTGTAATAAATATCCCTCTTTCATTAATATTTTTACAACAATCCATCATCCTGGATCCAGCCATAAGAGTAAAGCAGCTTTTTTAGAGGAGACTTCACTAAGAGAGTTAAAATATTACACTCAAAGGTATTAAATGACCAATAAATATTCTTTTATAAGCAATGCATCATGTTTCAGTCTTTCCTTTTTACTGAAAATGGGGTTATGTATAAAAAGCAGCATTACAACCCCATATGTGCATCTTTAAGTAGAAAGGAAGTAATAGTAATTCCACATTAAATCGCAATAAAGGGCCCATAACACAAATTGCAATTTTATGATTTATGTGTAGTTTTGCATACCAAAAACAATCACAAACCTTTTCGCACAATTACACTCTGCAGAAGCCATTTTGATACTGTACATTTAAGATTGACATATGTAAATGAGCTCTGTTCTAATTGGTCAGACTACCTAATAAAAAAAATCAAAGTTACTGCAGGTTCTTTGTGTGGCTATATATGATGGTTCTTGTAATATCATAAATACAGGGAATTCAATGGAAGACTTCTGCAGTTTGATGTTTTAATTGGTTTGTTTGCTGTGATTTTATATTTTAGGAAAATGTTTGATGCAAAACAATGTATACGTTATTTTAATAGTGGACAAATATCACATGCATAAAGCGACAATGCTAAAACAAATTTCTCATGTTTTAGAAGAAATTAAATAGCATAACTTTGGGTAAAAATAAGAAGGCACAAAAGGCATTTCACATTGTTATATTACATAGTAATACAGACAGTACTAATTGTTTTTCTGTATGTACTGTACTCCTGGCAGTGGTTATAGATTGTAATTTTGTATAAGATATTTTTTTAATGTAACCTATTTTAATGTACAAAAAACTTTCTACAGTTTTCAATATGAGGAGTAAATAGCCTGAGGCAAAAAAATTATATTTGAATCTTTCAATCTAAATCTTTGAACAAGGAAAATTCAGTTTTGTGTGTCATGGCCCATTAAAATTTTGTTTTCTGCAAAATACAAACGTCCTGGACCAGTATGCTATGAATACTGCACGTATTCCACTAACTAGTTCTACATTTCTATATAGTGTCATTGTGGAGGCAATGATGTACTTACATGTGCTACATGACTGCAGTGAACTACCAAGGATACCACAGCAATCATGTACCCACTGTTTTTTTATGATACCTAATTGAATGCCCACCACTTTTGGAAATCCACCAGCTTGCACTGGACAGTCAGGCATGAGCACGTTCAGCTCACCAGGTCTCCAGTTCACTGTGCTGTTCCCCACTCTCATGTAATTTCGCACAATTGTACTGATACTCACGCTTGTTTTTGTGAACCTACACTGCACCACAACGCTTTGCTGTTGCGTCACTGGCTATACACACAATTTTGCAGAAATTGGGGGGTTGCTATAAGGTGCTGCTCTATTTATTCTGTTTAGTAACTAAACTTTATTTAGTTTTCAGATAATAAAACTTTTGTGTAGAAAAATGTGTGGTGAAATACTAAAGGCGATCATAAGAATGAAATATAATATTAATTATAATTTTATATATTTTAATATTATATATTTAAATTATAATAAAGAAATGTATTTTACACCTCACTCCCTCCAAACAGACCTATCAACATCCCAACAACCATCTGGGACATAAAAATCACCTATAAAAACACTAGCCACCACCTGGAAGTTAGGCAAGCTGCCCATCACGTCATAGGGCGTGCACTTTTCTAGCTGTTCAGAAAAAGATCTTAAAATTAAATGTGAGCCTGACCAGTACACACACTTCACAAGTGCATGGTGACAACTGTTTCATGTTCAAATCCCTAAGGAAAATTCTCTCTCTCTCACACACACACACACACACACACACGCATGCATGCACACACACACGCATGCATGCATGCACACACACACACGCACACACGCCAAACGCTTGTACCCTGTACATGTGCATCTGCATGATGACACTATTGTTTTAGACTGAAATATCAGAATATTCAAATGAAACTCTCTCTCTCTCTCTCTCTCTCTCTCTCTCTCTCTCTCTCTCTCTCTCTCTCTTTTTCTCTCTCTCTCTCTCTCTC
>JBBIGC010188199.1:0-14082 GCA_037576955.1 Lepidarchus adonis | reverse complement strand
CGCTGTAGATCATTCTACTCTAGCTAACACTGAATTATTATTAGATAGACAGACAGACAGACAGACAGACAGACAGACAGACAGACAGAAGCCATTATTATTGTTGTTGTTGTTGTTGTTATTATTGTTATTATTATTATTATTATTATTATTATTATTATTATTAGACAGACGGACAGATAATTGGCTAGAAAGACACAAAGTAAATGTAGGTCTTATTGTTGTTGACCAGACAGACATACAGACAGAAAAAAACAGACAGATAGACAGATCTAAAGAAGGAAATGATTGAAATTATTATTATTACCAATAAAGTAATTGATGTGGTACAGTGTATTTAAATGGGTCCTCTGCTTCCACAGAAACTGTATGTGGCTGAGTGTGTTGGGAGATATTACCTGTGCAGGTGTGACAGGCATTTGACGATGCACCTGGTGATTATAGCGTGGTTGAAGCTCTCACACTCATACTCTCACACATTTCTCTCTGGTGATGGTGTTAAACACTGTTCACTCACGGGTCTCCAGAAAACTGCTGCGCGCCTCCGATGAACCCGTATCGGTCCGTCTGCCCCTCGATGTCGGCGGCGCCGTTCAGTTCGGCCTGGGATCCTCGAGACGGGCTCTGCGGTTCGGCCAAACTTTCTGTCATTCCCCGCAAACCGTGTCCATCCTCTGGGTGCACCGCGGAGGCTTGTAGCCGAGTTTTAGCCATTGTGTTCCGGTGTAAATCTCAACTGCAGCTCTCCACCTCCAACACCTCCACCACCCAGACTGAAGCCCTCAACACTCCCCCTTATGGCTGTCGAGCACCAGTGTCGGTCCACAGCACTAAACTCGCATCTGTTTCGAGCCAAAATGCGATTTTTCTCACTTTTTCTGACATATTGAGCGGGCCTGTGGTTCTGTTTACACATTAAAATCACAGTGCTGACGTAAATACAGATGGTTAGCTTAGCTGTAGCGACTCATCTCACCTAAACCCTTTTAAAAACGCTCAGCAACGATTTGGGCTAAAGCAGTCACGTTGAAAATCTAAAAAATTACCTGTTTTATTCTGTAGAGTGTACAAAACCATTTAAAACCATTATGAGTGTCTAACCTGGTAGTATTAGCATAGCCTTAGCATCACCCAGCCAGAAGCTAAACATTTTCTAACACTTTTGTACGAAATGTAAGAAAAAATGCCACTTAAATGACGACCGTTCCTTTAAAACCATCTATTGTAGTCCAGTTTCTCGGCTCTTCTGAACAGCAGCTCTTTTAGCCGATGCTAACGCGCTTAGCAGCCTTCCAGCCCCTGTTGACGTGGCTGCGCTTCTTTTACGCAGAGCTGTGCTCCAGATCATAACAGTGAATATATATGAGCAATTAAATATTTACTGTGCCCATAACATTAAGAGCACTGACAGGTGAAGTGAGTAATCTTGTTATTTCATTACAGTGGCACCAGATGGGATGTATTAGGCAGCAAGTGAACAGTCAGTTCTTGAAGTTGATGTGCTGGAAGCAAGAGTGTAAGAATCTGAGCCCTTATTGTGATGGAGCATCTCCAGAACAGCAGGTCTTGTGGAGTGTTCCAGATCTGCAGTAGTTAGTACCTACCAACAGTGATCTAATGAAGGAGAACTGGGTCATGGGAAGTGTGGTGTAATCCCAAAGAAGATCCCGTTGTACAGCAGTGATTCTTGAAAAAACCCTTTCCATAACTTCATTTTTTAAATTCAGCCTTAATTTGAATTTTATATATGTATGAACATAGGTGTCAGCTAACAAACCCTGTAAGGGAACAGGTTTTTAATTAAAACTAACATTTAACTACTTCATGATCTAATTTTTGTCAACTCCGTCAAACACATTAAAAAGTCTGTCATTTTTATGCAATATATTCTGCAAGTGTATTAAGTATCTAGGTATTTAGTAATAGTGTTCCCAATGAGAATTCATTTATAAAATAACATTATAAACATCAGTTTTTAGGTATTTGCACTATTTTGGATAATCCCATTTTCATATAATGTATTTTTTCATATGTAAAATTAGAATATTAGCATATATAATCAGTATTCCAATTAAAAAACGACACCAATGCATGTAATTCAACTGGAGTTTTAATGTAGAAACAATATATTGAACAAAAGTGGCATACAATTTAAAAAACCCCACAAAAATATTCATTTTACAGTGTTGACACACAGCTGATGGTGTTGACACGTAACTGACGGTGTTGACAAACTGATGAAAAAGGAAAATAGTTTGAAATCTTTCAACTTTTTTCAGGTTCAAAACCCACAAGAGCAGTGGGAGAGAGCCTTTCAAAGAACATCTGGTATCAAGACCTTTATAATAAGACAAGAATAGCCATCAAAATGAAAGAAGTGACCAAAAACTGAAGGTCAACAGTAGGTGATTGAACCTTATTTGACTATTTTAAGACAGCACTGAAGTCAAAACAGCCTTAAGTGCAAACAGTTCCAACATTCTTCTTGTTTTCTACAGTATGTGATTCCAGTGCTCACTGTAAAAACACAAAAAAAATCATTACATACTTAAAATGTTAATTTATTTATAGTTAATAGTTTATATGTCTGTCTTGTTATTCTCTTTAGGGAATAAAAATCCTAACCATTATCGTTTTTCTTCAAGGTTTGATACTTTGGGCAATAGGTGTTGAACGTGTGTGTACTCTATGAAGTCCATTACATTAGGGACATGATTAGGGACTATGCTGTAGATCTGTCTTGTACGACTAGATTGAAATGGACTTGCCCTCACTGTAAGCTTGTAAGCTGACACTGTGCAAAATGCTGATTTTTCATCCTTGGTATAATACATTCCTGTATGAAGAGTCAACTGTGGTAAGTTCTGACCAAAATGGCAGGAATTTCAGAGGCATACTTGCATTTCCAAGATTCTGAAAAATCAACATGCACGATGACTGTATTCGTACTACAGGTCTCAATCAAATTTCTGTAAGATTTTTGCTTGATTGTGAACCAGGCACACATGTTTTGTAGTCTCACTTCAGAGTTTCACCTGATATTGATGGAATATCTCTGAAAGACTTCCGTTGTGAAAGTTAAGTTTCATGTTGAAATGGATTCCAGTTTTTTGTTCTTGAACTCGCTCCCATTGCTTCCATTCAACATTGATTCTGCTTTTCTCTGGAGCCAGAACGTTTTGCTTGTTTATGCACCATAAACAGGTGTGAAGAAGGCAGGCCTCACTTGCTGGAGAGCAGCAAACTAATTGAAAGCTATCCACAAGTTTGTTAGATTTAAGAACTTCCCATAATCTTAGAATCTGAAGCATTAAGTTTGCATTTTCATGATAGTGACACAGACATGTTTTCCTATCAGACTGTTTTGGTGCTGTAACGTAGGGTCGTAGAGCACAGGAGGAGCACAGGAGGAGGAGTAACTCAGCTTTATTGAGGGGTTCTGCTTGATGAATTCACTATGAAGGTTCAACATGGAGTCAGAAAGAATCATGCGCTGGTTCTTGATTTTGTTTTTGGTCACAGTGTCATTTTTATCTGTTGTCATACGAGACATACTAAAATAGAACTCCTGAACAGTCCGGCGAATACCCTGCAGAAACCCAGACTTTTTCTGTTTTATTGGTTTTCTTTCACGCATCACCTTGTAACTTAAACCAAACAGACGAGTGTGGTGAAGAAGCCGGTATTTCTTTAAAAATTTTCCAGATAATGTTAACACTGGTTGCCGATGACTGGCCTGTTTTCTTGACACAAGATGCTGTTTATTCACATTTAGTTCCTGGCAAAGAACATTATGAAAAAGAAGAGCCTTCTTGATGTTAGGGTTTCTTAGTTGGCTGCCTGATGTCATCTTCTTAGTTAACGTTCGAGGAGAGTCTGTTTTTCTATCTCTTTTTTGTTTGCCATTTGATTTATCACATCCCTTTTTTATGCCAAATCTTTTTTCTCAGACCATTTTGCTCTTTTGTTAGTTTCTCAATTTTTTCTTTCAAAGCCTTTATTTCCCTTGAATGCCTTTTCCTTGTTTTTCTTCTCATCCTCTCTGCTGCAAAAGCATGGCTACTTGTACTTGGCGTTTCTATATTTTGATCAAGTGGGCTATCTGGAGAGGTATCTACTTCCTGCATGGCATTCTGCATAATCCTGGACTTCCTAGATTTTTGCTGAGCTTTTCTCCAGTTCTTTCTACGGCGCCTCTGTTCCCTTGCTCCCAGATCTCCTATTTGTCTGACTTTTTTGTTTAGAACCCTGTCCTTCCATCTTTCTCTTTCCCTCTCTAGATATTCCCTTCTGCTGTCTTGGTCACTGTTTATTTTTTGTCTTCTTTTCTTCTGATATTCCCTATTTCTTTGTCTTTGCTCTTCAATTGACAGTTTCTTTCTAGCCATGTTGGTCTATAGTACAGATAAAAGCAATAAATGTTAGTATGTGTGATAATAATGAGCCACAAGCAATTCATTAACATGTTTTAGCTCATATTTATGCAGGGCACAATCGCTGTATTAAATATTTTAAGTTTTTGGGAGCAGTTTTCAACTCAGTCAGCTCAATGTCAACACCGTCAGAAGAAAAACCTGACGGAGTTGATGTCTGATGGAGTTGACAAAATTACATGCTTTCTCTTCTTACTCTTGTCTTGAACACAGGAACCATTTTGATTTTCCTAGCATCTAGCTGGCTGTACTACCTTAACTAAAATGCCACCATTTATTCCACAATTTTTAAGAAAGATGATTATAATTGGGTGTCGGTGTTGACACATGAAAGCTGTGACTGCAGTTACATGAACATTTTTGGTTGGAAATATAAAAAACAAAAACACTTACAAGACCATGTGTCCTACTGCTGCATCCACCAAGAGCAAGGAGGGTAAGGGGGTCCTTAAGGATTTAGCTGACCATGATATGCCTGATATTTTTTTTAATTATTAAAAAATCTGATGGAGTTGACATAAACAGAGAACACAACTTTAATCTGTAGTTTTCCTGGACAATGCAATATGAAGTTGTCAATATGTAGTTGATGTTGTTTTGTGGAATCATGACATTTGTGTGATATTGATATTTTGGCATTTTTAGCAATGTTTTACTTTATTTTTGCAATTTAAAATTGTGACCTCTTGCATAGGACAGGTTCATTTCTATGTACTTTAGTGAACAGTGCTGGTGTTTTAACAATTTGCAGTAAAATTGCAGAATTATATATGAAAATCGGGTAACGAGTATACAGAAATGTTATAAATTAGGTAAATATAGGTAAAAAATATATGTTTTGTCCCTAATCTCAAGAATCACTGACAGAATGTTAAGACTGCTCTGATAGGAAGTGGTCAGTACACCACAGTCAGATTTCTCTGGGAATTTGAACTCCACAATCCAGAGCAAGCTTCGTTTGTTTCTTGGTTTTAATTCTTGGTGAATGATTCACCTGAAGCCTTTGTTGTTGAAACTGGACGTGTTTGGATGAGATCAAAAACAGTGTGTACCTACAGTGATCCAACTGAGCCCCCTCACACATGAGATGGTGATGAAGATGCTGCCTGATGCCAGAGACATTGTTCTGACAGAGTCTGAAGAAGCTTTTAGGCCTAAAACTACACCCATTGGGGTGGAGGGATACATCCAGGGCCAAAGCGATTTAGTTCAGATTCACTATTTCATCATCATCACAGCTTCATAGCAACACTGGACGATCTGAAAGGTAGGATATTGTTTCGTTTGCTTTTATTGGGTTCATTCGAATTTCCGAATTAAGGAATATTAAAACCAGGTGGATAGACTGTATTACGACCTGCCTTTATAGTAACTGCCCACACCGTGGCGCCAAATCACCACAAATGATTTTCAAGCCGCAGGCAGGGCTCAGCTCAATTACAGAGAGCTGCTAGCATCCAGTACCGTTTGGTCTTTTTTCCTCCTTAGACACACTCCCTAGTCCTGACAGTGAACAGGTAAGTTGAACCAGGTGTGTTTAAGCAGGGAAACCAACAAACTGCGTTAGACGCCAGTTCTCCAGGTCCAGACTTGGGGACTCCAGGCTGCCGGACTAGTGATTGTGATGTCTCTGCTTTTGGTTCATCTCCAGGAAGGTGGACTCAAGGCATGACTTTAATTATATGTTTTATTTGGGGCCATAGAAAACATAATTTACTGCCTCATATCATGAGATTTACAGTAAAATGTCTGTGAGGACAGAATGAAAAATAGAGAGAAAGAATAATAAAGTACAAAAAAAGGTCTAAAGTGCTGCAGCTTTAGGAATTTAGAACAAATTGTGAAAAAATAAAGTGCAAAAACAACACTGATTGTGCTGGAGGATCAGTTTGGCTTTAGCAATTACCTAAACTGGTGCATGTTGCCTCACCAGGACCTCCAGCGAGCAGAGTGGCGATCCATCTCAGCACTGCTGGGCAGCGTTTGTGCTGCACACAATTGATCTCACACACAGCTGCTACTCTGGACTTTTTTTTTTTTTTTTTTATCCCAAACTGAGTCATATTCCACCTACTACTGGGCCTCCCACCATTCCCAAGAGGCAGGGGTTTCCAGCTCCGGGTATGGAGAGCCAGTGTCCAGCACAGTCTGGTGATCTCATTGATCAAACACACCTGGTTCAGCTCACCTGTTCATCAGCCAGGTCTGAATTACTCAAACGTTTAAAACTTCACTACGTTTTGGATGGAGCATCTCCAGATTAGCAGATTGTGGGGTGTTCCAGCTCTGCAGTAGTTAAAACCTACCGACAGTGATCCTTCTGGGTCATGGGCACCAAAACTCACTGATGCATTTGGGAAGTGTGGTGTGGTCCCAAAGAGGATCCTGTTGTACAAAATGTTAAAACTGCTCTGAAAGAAAGGAGTTATGGCTGATCATGAGGGACCTGCTCACTATTAGGCAGGTGGTCTTAATATCATGGCTGATTGGTGAGTGTATGTGAAGAGCCGGAGCTGTTGGCTGTGGAACACTAATTGTCCTTGTCCACACTGGATGAGGTCCGGGAAGGACGTCCCGGTTCTGTTCTCCTTCAGCTCTTCAGTTAAAACATGGGAGAGAAGAGAGTGAACAGCAGAGAAGGAACATCCGAGCAACATGAGGACTGGACGCCCCGACTGCCACTGACCGTGTGTGTGTGGCATCACTGCACATGTAGGTCATCCATCGTGGCCACGTGCAGACTGACGCAGAGACTTACAGTGCTACACTGATGAGAGTGTGTGTATGTGTGACAGTGATAGAGAGACAGACAGACAAAGAAAGAGCAGAAAGGACAAGAAGAGTGAGGGAGGGAGTAGAACAAAGTGAAAGAGCAGTGAGAGAGAAAGCAGTGAATGATGAGATCAAATTTAAGGCAAACGAACAAAAGAAAGAAAAAAAAAAACAAGTCAACATCATAAGGTATAAATACTCTATTATTTTTATTTAAATATTTTACAACTTTGAAAACATATTTACAGAAACTAGGTTTGCATTATTACACTGTGCACAAACACACAAGAAAGTGTAGTTCTCACTCAACATCTGCTCATGACTCATCTGCAGAAGCACCATCTCAAACACCAGAGAGAGAGAATTAAGAAAATTAGCGAAAAAGGAGAACAGAGACGCTGCAAAGGGAAAGTCTCACACAGGCAGCACAAACTCGCTTGATGCTGTTTAAGGCGGTTTTGGTTTATTTTGTGCCCTGCCACCACACACACACACGGCTCAGATGGGGCAAAAATATCTGGGTCTGATAAGGTTATGCTATTGGCCTGAAAGATTGACGTGTTACAGAATATGCAAATGAGTCCTCTAACCAATCACGGTTTGTTTATTGACTACTGTGATGAGCTTTCTGACAAACCCACAGCTCTAGATCACTGTTTTTATTGGGCGTTTCAATAAATCAACATATTAAAACCTTCGTTTTGATGATAATTTAAGATTATCATCATTATTATTAGATGCATAATTTCTTCCCCCCCACGATGTTACTATTATAATCACTTTAAAACCGCAAACTCCAAATACATGACATTTGTAACTTCAAAAATACATGCGTTTGTGCGATTCTGCTGGTGTGGGTCCTTTCTGTGAGGCTCACCAAAGTGATTTGAGCACTAGCAGCGCCCCCTTGTGGAGAAGCTTTACACTACTGAACATGGCTTTACAATGGCCCGTCTGACATTCAAACCGCAATCCAATCAAGCTTTTTCCATAAAGATTGTAAATGAACAGCCCTGACTACAATTAGTTTTTTAAAAAGACTAAACAGAAAATAAGAAAACTGTGTGCGCATGTGTGCTGAACCAAACAAAAGTCGAAACACACCCATAAATCATGCAGCAACAAACAAAAGCAGCAGCTAAGAATATATCTTTGCATGGACTCCTCACCCACATTTGTTTATCACATGTGCACAGTTCACTGCCTTTGCTGCAGAACACTATTGATTCACCCTCCCATATACAGTATAAGTATTTAAAAACAACTACAACACACTGATTCAGTCAGACTCTTGATAGCTAGCAACAGAGGTTAATGGATGGATGGATGGATGCCTCGGTTGTGCTGGTAATATGGCTTTATTTAACTTTGGTTTTCTCCACAGATTGAAGCTCTATGGCTTGGAGTGTGCAAGCAGGGAGGAGGGGAAATACAGTTTGGGGATTGTTTAACACATGATCATCTAGAAGCATGATGGGCCAAACAAACATGGACGAGAAACTACATGACAGAGTCTTGAGAGAATCGATGCTTTATCAAGGACCATTCATATACCAGGAACTGATCCAAGATCTTATTAAAGCAGGACAAATTTAAGGTTTACGCCAGTGTTGGGCCATTTAATCTGCTTCATCTCTAATGTATGCTTGATTGCCACAAACTCAATCGGACATGGCCCTAAATACAGCAAAATGAAGAAAGAACCTGTCGAAATGCCCCCAGTAAGCCACAGATCAGGCTGAAAAAGTGTGCAGTAATCCTTCAAACCCAAAGTGAAAACTGTCCAATATGACCCTTTAGCTCCTTCTCAGGCTTAAAAATGGGCTTCGCTTTGTAAAATACCTCCACCCTGAAGGATATTACAGGGGAGGTTCAAAACGTTTCCACACTTCCATATTTCCTTTGGAATGGGTGAAGGCAGGAGGAGTAGGAATGGGTCAGGGAAGGAGATTTGCGTGGGATGTGGAAGCGGCAGTGCTTGGGTGGCTACACGTTTTGCTGATGGCATTAAAAAGTTGCAAAGGAAAACTGCAAAGGAAACATAAATGAAGTTATTTGTTTGATGTACAGGGGTCCTCGACTTGCGTTGTACTTGACATATGGAATTTCATGGTCAAAATGTACAGTTTAAAAAAGAAAGTGAAAGTAGAAAAAGGCATAACAGAGCCTCAAGTGGGTGAATGTCTTCCCCTGGTGGACTGACAGAGGAATGTCCTAATGGCATTACACACATTGGTGCTTATTTAAACGGGTTTTGTAAGTCGAGGAGCCCCTGTAATTTGCTTTTATAAAGTGCAGAAACTTTTTGAACGTCCCTCTTTTGAACAAAGCCTGATTTTCTCAACCAAACCAGTCAAGTGAGGATTGTCCTGCATTGATGACTGAGGTGTGTCACTCCGGGCTAATCAAGGCATGGAACTTTGTAAAACATCCATCTGGCCTAGATTTGTTCAAGGCATCATTTTAAAGGACACAGCTGTGGTCAGGAGAGCCACAGCTGGAAAGTACAGCCAGCACACCCTCCATCCGAACCCAGGCTTTTCATCTACAGAATGGAGCACACACTGGGATTTCCAAAACTATGGGGCCATTTTTTCAAACCAAGAGAAAGCCTAAGAAAGTCCTACAGATGTCTAGGAAACCGGCTCCTCTGCCTTTCTTGGGCTCTCAATTGGTCAGTTATTGCATAACTTTCAAACATTGATGAATGTGCAAGACTGAAATGTGAGGGAATCAGCTCTACAGAACAGAAGGTACCATTCTGTTGCTTTAGGAGCTCAGAACAACCTTCTTGCACCATAAACTAATCATTTACTCCATTGTTTGCAAACAATGCCTCTTTATTCAGATCTCGGTTTCTTAGTTCAGAGATCAGTATGAAAGCGAGGGGGGAAAAAAGCCCACTATCCTGTTCCAAATGTACAGTGCTGAAAATCCCAGGTGCTGACAAGCAGGTATTCATGGAGACAACCACTCCAACCTCTACAGATCAGTCCAAACCACACGCCCCCGTTTACACCTGCCACTGATGTGTCTTTGGTGAACCAATCACATCTCCAGGTCTGACGGTTCCCACCTGGCATTATGATGCATCGTCTTTCCTTGCCTGTATGCAAATAAACCTGGACACCATTTCTGTTTGCAAAACAAAAGTGTTGTTTGTGACTGACAGGAGGCAGCGATGCACTTTGTGCCAAATATATATGTATAATTGAATGGACAAAGGTGTCCAAACTTTTGACTGGTAATGTATATATATTTAAGAAAAACACATTGAGTGACACCACTGGCACATGAGTGAGTGAGCATGCAGGACTAAGTTCAGTTGTGATCAGCTCACCCAAGGTGCACATTAGTGCCAGGGCCCAACATTCATGTTCACATTCGGAAATCTGCGATAGAGAACAAATGTTCAAACAGAAGAGTCATCCATCACCGCATCAGATATTGCTTGATATTTTCATCAGAAAAACAAAATAAGACCATAAAATCAATAATCATTAAAAATATATTGGAGCGGCTCATGTCTTTGGTTAAACAGTTTTTCCCCTGTTCTGGTTTATTACCCACAGGAGAGACCACTTTTGCTTCTGGACATGAAGACATAACCCCACCCCCTCAACTTATTATACAGATACATTCATATAAATAAATGTAGTCACATGCACACACAATTTACAAAATAAAAGCAGCATGTGAGAATGTTCTTTAGAACAAATATAGACTCTAAAAAGTTAAAATTGCAGAAATCAAAAAGGAAAAAAAAAGAAAATAAAATAAAAAGTACAATATATCCATAAAAGGTGAAGGGCGCACACACTAACATACCTACTTTCTTTTCCAGTCAGCTAGAAACTATGAGTTTATAAAAATAAAACGTTTTCTTTACATACCTGATCTAGCGACTTCATTTAAAAGCTTCTCAATGTATTTGTGCGTGTTCTCGGAGCAGAAGTTATACAAATGTACACAGGACACACAGACAGTCAGCTCCCGGGGACGGACACTACAGTTACATCTATTCAGTTTCTGACCCGTATATGGTACAGAAGCACACATTCAGTATTTTTCAATTTGAGGAAAATTATACCGTTTTCCAAGCTAATGTCCATCCACATCATCTCTAATGTTCTGGCCCTCAGTATGAGGGATGTTTGAAAAGTTTCCACACCTTTATTTTTTCACTGGGAATGGTGAGTGTAATTGGTCGTGTCGTAGTGTAATGGATTTAGCGCCATCCGATTCCTCCCTTTTTGGACGGTTCACAGAAGCTTTGAGTGGAAGCACATCTACATGTCTTGCTGATGACTTTAAAAAATGTGTGTTGCAGAGAAAATTTCCTTGAAAATTTCCTTGAAAAGAGATGTAGTTGGTTGAAAAAGGTGCAGAAACTATCTGAACATCCCTCATGCAAGAAACAAATCACCTGATGACTAATGACGGAGGCCATTGGGCAGGTGCTGAATCAGGCTTCAATTATAAACATGTTTTGGACCAACACGTGTTCAGAGAGAGTTCAGCCATAACTTTAAAACCACCTGCCTAATACTGAGCAGAACCCTCAGAAACAGCTCTGTGCTGCACTGTGGGTCTGATCCCTTTCTATCAGAGCAGCATTAACATCCTGTTCATCACACCCTACACCCACAAACATCAGTGAGCCTTGGGTGCCCATAACCCAGTTCTGTTCTTCCTTGGATCACTATTGTACCAACTAGTACACAGCTAGGTAACTGAAGAACCTGCCATTTTATAGATGTTCTAGCCATCACAATAAGGCTCTCAGATCCTTATGCTCCTGCTTCTCAATCATCAACTTCAAGAACTGACTGTTCACTTGCTGCCTGATAAATTTGACCCCACTGACAGGTGCCACTGTAGTAAAATAACCAGAGTGAATGTTACTCACTTCACCTGGCAGTGGTCTAAATGTTATGGCTGATCAGTGTATGCTACAGATGCAGCAAATGGAGATCAGGCTGCTGGACACTGGACTGTTCATTTAACACTATAGTCCCTGCTCACTTGGATTAAGAGAGATGTTAATCATTAAAAAAAAAATCCTGTACAGTCAGTAACGGTCACAATTTCTCCAAAAGCTTAAACATCATCTCCTGCAACCACAAAAAAACCCAAGAGAAATACAGCTTTACTCAATATGGCTTTCGTTTTCCTCCAAAGCCCTAAACATTGAGTGTCACTCACAAAGGCCATTTTGCCTGCTGTGCGGCCTGTGCAGTGTCCGCTTACACTTGGTTCCTTTTTCACAGCTATGCAAACATCTCAAATGGCCAATAACAAGTTTTTCACCTTAACCCTGCCCTTAAACATGGTACCACAGGCCACCCCAGCTTAACCCTCAAAAGGGAAGGGCAACTAAATCATATTTAATGCTGTATACAGGCTCATACTGTGATTATATCATAAGTGCACAGTTTAAGCAATGAACCTTGTAATTAATGACTGATGTAAGAAAATTAAATGTGTAAGTTCCCTTTACTAAAATTATAATGTGTCCTCGCAGGTGATGACTAATGGGTAAAAGCGAAAACGGGGCACAGACCTCGTCCAGCACCTATCAAACCATGGAGACTAAAACCAACAGCCTTCTTCACGTTAACTACACCACTGCTAAGCTGCTCACATACACACGCAGGGCCGAGCACCAGGGCCAAAATGGCACTTAAAAAAATGAGGGGGCTGAAAAGGATTCGTTGAAGTGATGCCACAGGTGCCATATAGAATGCACTGGGTAAGGTGTTCTTCTAACATCCATGTCCAAGAACCATTAGGAATCCCCATTTCCATAAGTGCATCTTTGTAAGATGATAATTACAGATGATGTGAATGCCAATGAACCAAGGGATTTCACTGTGACCAGGTCCAGAAGGGTTTCTGTAGGTTATTTAATGTAAAGGACTTTGTTGAATGTACTACAGGCCAATCTACATTACATCACCGCAATGACCTGGCTGCCCTACAATATGGATGCAATTTTAATTAACTGGACCCCACTCACTTTACACAAAAAGTGTCTGACAATCGCTTTACATTTCTCCCAGCTACAAAACAGCATAAAGTAAAAATAACCCGTTCCACAATTTCCCATAAAATAGCAACCTCATTTAGAAGCACCTTTAGATAATGCATGGCCCTCTTTCTGCTCCGAAACTTCAACTTAATCAACACAGACGTAGGATGAGTAGATGACTCAGGCTCCTGTAATCCTCTTGGCCATGATGGAGCTCATAACCTGATGATAAATAGCCTCCTGTAGAATCCTTCGTCCACCCACACCGACTAGTCCATGCAGATCTCTTCCCCGAACTGCTGGGAGACCTTCTTAAAAAAAGGTAGAAGAGATGGTAAGGATGGAGAGGAGAGACAGTTCTGGACGACAGGAAGCAGAGCGACAGGTGGGAAAAAAGGAAGACACGAGGGCGAGAAGACGACAAACTCCAGTGAGTGTGCTCAGTCCGTGTATTCTGCCACTATGGACAGCAGCACCGTGATGTCATCAGGTTTTCCCCCTGCGGAACAAAGACAAAGACCTTAGGAAAAGGAAGTAGAACAGTACATTACTGTCTGTAATATAGGGATTGGTTCCTGAATGTAATAAATTTCTCTGTAAAGGTGAGACTAGCCTCCACCCTTCAGAGGTTGGGCTGAGAATATACCCAGGAAGGAACGTCCCACGAAAGACTTGAAGAAACTAGCACGAGGGGAACCCTCGCAACCCTGAAGAGGAACCTGATTGGATGTGCATAAAAATATATGAAAAATGAATATGGGCCTGACTTCTACTGATGAGAGCAGCATGGACAGAAAGCCTGATCTCCCCTAAGAAACTTTAGATGCCTCATAACATTGAACTCCT